>JAODAL010043589.1:0-33705 GCA_025379985.1 Phyllomedusa bahiana
GTGTGGGGCCCGGGGGTTTTTGGTCAGCCCCTTCGCAGTGGGGGGCCCCCCTGAATGGTGGTGTTGGCTCTATGGACCCTCCAGCAGCTGTGGGAGCCCCTGGATGGTGGTGTTGTCTCTATGGACTCTCCAGCAGCTGTGGGGCCCCTGGATGGTGGTGTTGGCTCTATGGACCCTCCAGCAGCTGTGGGGCCCCTGAATGGTGGTGTTGGCTCTATGGACCCTCCAGCAGCTGTGGGACCCCTGGATGGTGGTGTGGGCTCTATGGACCCCCAGCAGCTGTGGAGCCCCTGGATAGTGGTGTTGGCTCTATGGACCCTCCAGCAGCTGTGGTGCCCCTGGATGGTGGTGTTGGCTCTATGGACCCTCTAGCAGCTGTGGGTCCCCTGGATGGTGGTGCTGGCTCTATAGACCCTCCAGCAGCTGTGGGAGCCCCTGGATGGTAGTGTTGGCTCTATGGCCCCTCCAGCAGCTGTGGGTGCATTCGGGATGGGGGGGCCGTGGATGGTGGTGTTGGCTCTATGGACCCTCTAGCAGCTGTGGGTCCCCTGAATGGTGGTGTTGGCTCTATGGACCCTCTAGCAGCTGTGGGGCCCCTGGATGGTGATGTTGGCTCGATGGACCCTCCAGCAGCTGTGGAAGCCCCTGTATGGTGGTGTTGGCTCTATAGACCCTCCAGCAGCTGTGGGAGCCCCTGGATGGTGGTGTTGGCTCTATGGCCACTCCAGCAGCTGTGGGTGCATTCGGGATGTGGGAGCCCCTGGATGGTGGTGTTGGCTCTATGGACCCTCCAGCAACTGTGGGATGCAGTCAGTTCCAGATACCTGTTACAACTGACTAGGGCCTTATTGAGTCACTCCCCACCCATCTAGCTACTGTCTGTGCTACACACGGCTGTGACCCTGGATATTAGCAGGTGGTCAAAATAATGTGACTCAACTGTGTAATTTCTCTCAGGTGTTCCTCTTTGTTATCACTACTCTTCTCTACCCAGATACGTGGCACCAGCTGCAGATCTGTATTCATATCTCCGTGTGTCCAGAGATGTCCTTGGATTCCGGAGTCGTCCTTGCTTTTCCATGCGCCGTCTACACTTGTCCTGTACAATGTATTGCCCCAGAGACAAAAAAAAGCCCAAAATCAGCTCCTCCATCCGATGATAAGCAGCCGAATGTTATCGAGCGGGAATTTATTTAATCACCAGAAAAAAATCCAGCTATTTATCACCAGCATCGACGCGGCTCGCCAAGCATTGACATAAAACATTGCAATATTTTGGAATCGCAGCTGAGTAATTGAGTTGTGTCATCGTTTTTTTTTACTTATGCAAATTGTAGACTAATACATTAATTATTCATAAATTAATCAATCTAATTAGCCTAATGCTACGATTTTGCTGCATTTCTCATCATATGTTTTTCAAAGGACGTGGGTTTTTTTTGTTTTTTTTTCTATGCAAGCACTTTTGTAATTATCTCTAAATTGGAACATAGGGAAATTCGGATTCATTAGAAAATCCATGCATTTTTACTCATTGCTTGAGGTTTTGCCCTGTTTTTCAACTGCAACACATAAACCCACCCTATGGGATTCATATGTTGCAGTTTTGCATAGATATCTCTGTCAAGTTGGTCATTTAAGGAAAAAACATCAAAAGTCTGTTTCTTCATCACATTCTTATTAAGCTCAGCAGATAGTTTGCTTTTACTGCTATACATCCTTTTTGAAGTATCAGATATCTCTCACACAACTTTCCTTGAGACAGATGCGGTGTCTTCTACAGCAAAGAGATTCCTCCTCCCCCCAGATGATACAGAGGAGAGTTTGGGAATGTGTCATATCAGCTAATGCTTCATACGTACATGCAAATTATAAACTTGTCTCTTAGCGACCGCCAATTAACCAATCATGTGGTGATAGAATAGTCATGTGATTAAAAAGTTCTATTGGAATGTAATTAACTTTGGTTAAAGCAGATTCATGTCCCAAATGGAAGGTGTGGGTCATATTTCTCGAGCTCCGGCTGTCGGCAGCAATAATAATAATATAATTCGGAAGAGGCATTTAATTGGATAAAGGAATGGAACAAAGATAATTTCCACACCTGATTTAATCCCCTTGACACATCCACTTTTAGTTGCATTTTTGCAGGCAGTTTTTCAAATTTTTATAATTTCTTTGCAAAATTTGCCCAGATCTTGCTTTTTTCTTTTTCCCATTTTAGGTGCAATTTTTGGGGGGGCTTGGTAGCAGTTTAAAAAAAACAACAAAAAAACTCAGCATACTGTAGGTATAAGTTTTTGCTATGTTTCTCCCCATAGACCTCCATTGTTTTTATGATTTTTTTTTCTCCTCACCAAAACATGTTATGTTTTTAATGCATTTTTTGTACTGCTTTTCACTTTTCAACTGCAACATGTAATCCTACCAAAATGGATTCATATTCTGCATTTTTGCAAAAATACATACATTTGTAGTAGCACTTTAAGTTGCATTTTTTCTAATTTTTTTTTGCAAAAGCTGTGTTGGTCAAATGTTGCTTTTTTATTTGAGAATTTTTTCCCCACCTTTGGTGCCTTTTTTTTTGGTTGGTAGCATGTTATTTTTTTTTTAAAAAAATGCAGCATGCTGAAATGACTGCCTTTTTTATTTTTTTGATGGGGGGGGGGGGGGGGGGGGGTGGTTTGTGACATTTTTCTCCCCATAGACCTCTATAGTTTTTTTTTTCCCTGCACCAAAACATATGTGTATTTTGATTTTTTTATGCGTTTTTGTAGTGATTTTCAACTGCAACATGTAAACTCAAAGAAAGACATTTGCTGAGTTTGCATTTTTGCACTTTTTTTTTCTTTAGTCGCAAAAACTGTCAGACATTACTTTTTTGACACTTTTAGTGCATCTTTTGGGTTTATTAACAGTTTTTTCAAAACACAGCATGCTTTACATGTAGCTATGACTAGAATAAGGTATTCTGGTTCCCTAGGCAAATAAGGCAAATAGTTTCCCCACTATGGAAAATCCTGCCCACTGCATACCTCCTTGCATCCCCTTTCTGTCTGGGATAAAGGGAAGTTTGTTACATTTTTCTCCCCACAGACCTTGCACCAAAAAATATGTGTGTCATGGGTGACACGTCAGAAAAGAGGAGTCACCACGCCAGTTTTAAAGCGCATTAAATGAATTTACAGTGCTTCCAAATGTATGAACCTGTAATAAATCTGGCGCGTGGTAAACCTTGTAAAGCTTAGCATATTTTAGGCCAAGAAAACAGGACTGAGGTAAGATGAATCAATGTAGTGAGACAACCCCTTTAACCTTTATTGGTTACTGATAAAATACAAATTGCTCTCAATTACAAAAGAACTGGAAAATACTAAATACACTACACAAAAATGCAAATCGCCTAATTTAGCTGGAAGAGAGAAAGACAATCCTATCCCTATCCTAGTTATATAGGGTGATCGCCCCGACAAGGGCGCCCCTGTTACTGTTAATAAAGGTTAAGTTTTAAGATTTTCCCTTTCTGTATATGATATCGGTACATTTGGAGATGTGTTTAATATTATTCTTTCTGGTGCATTTATCCTAAATAGAAATCATATCATCTGTCACAGGATTTGAATCGTGGAAAAAACAAAACTAAAAAAAATGCATAATAAAAGGGGAATAAAAAGGCATGGAGAGTAAAATGATACCAACTACCTGAAAAATATGCCACACCTACAGCAAAAAATTGCAAATGACCAAATAAAAAACGAAAAAAAACAAAGTGCAACAAGACACAGAAGGAAAATAGCAACATCTGTAGGGCAGTTTATATATATGAGGAGACATCTATGAATCCACATGCGCCATTTTTGTAACTTGGTGCCGACACACCACTTCTAAATAGATATAGAGGAGTGTATAATACAATAGTATGAATGCAAGTGTTAAATTGGCGCATTATAAAGTGTTTTCAGGCGCACATTGCGCCAATTTTGGCCGTACGCTTGTTCATACATCTATAGCAATATACGGCAAAAAAATGGCGACCGCGAATTCATAGGTGTCGCCCATATTTTTTAAACATGTAGAATGCTATTCTTCCTTTTTTATCTACTGGCTGTCTTCACTTTTCAGTGACTATTACTTTAATGAACGTCTATGATTGGCGTTAATGCATTCAATTAGTGCAACAATGTTATCGAGCCTTAGAACTGTGCGGTTATTAATATCTCAGTTTAATGGTTTTCTAATTCTGTTGAAGTGAAGAAACAAAAGACTGATGCTAATATGTAATAAGAATAAATATAATGTAATAATAATAATGTAATAATACTGTATATACTTGAGTATAAGCCGAGGCACCTAATTTTATCACAAAGAACTGGGAAAACTTATTAACTCCAGTATAAGCCTAGGGTAGGAATTGCAGAAAGTAAGTGATGCCCCTTCCTTAACCAGAACAGACAGCCATAGAAAAGGACTTGATGCTACAATGTATGAAATGATTGTTCCCAGCAGTTAGCCACATTACACACACACAGCTCACTACATGCACATTACACACACAGCTCAGCTACATGCACATTACACACACACAGCTTAGCTACATGCACATTACATACACACTGCTCAGCTACATGCACATTACACATACACACAACTCAGCTACATGCACATTACACACACACAGGTCAGCTACATGCACATTACGCACACACAGCCTAGCTACATGCACATTACACACACACTGCTCAGCTACATGCACATTACACACACACAGGTCAGCTACATGCACATTACACACACACACAGGTCAGCTACATGCACATTACGCACACACAGCCTAGCTACATGCACATTACGCACACACAGCCTAGTTCCATGCACATCACACACACACAGGTCAGCTACATGCATATTATGCACACACAGCCTAGTTCCATGCACATTACACACACACAGGTCAGCTACATGCATATTACGCACACACAGCCTAGTTCCATGCACATTACACACACACAGGTCAGCTACATGCAGATTACGCACACACAGCTCAGCTACATGCATATTACACAAATAAGGCTCTGTAACATTCACATTACACACAGCTCAGCTGCAGGCACATGTAACACACAAACACAGCTCTGCTTAAGCCTATCCCGCAGTGATCACAACCAGTACAGCAGAATCCTGCATACACTGAGCAGCATCACATGACTCCCCCCCTCCGTGTGACATCATCACAGGTCCTGGAAAAGCCAGCACTTTCGAGTGAGGTGAGTTGTACTTTGGATACATAGAACTTGTATAACATATACACTCGAGTATAAGCCGAGGGAGGCTTTTTCAGCATAAAAAATGTGCAAAAAAAGTCAGCTTATACTCGAGTATATAAGGTAATTAAAAAACAACACTGTTTCCTTAAAACACAATAAAGAAAACAACCTGTACTTTGTACGAAAAGATTTCGGGTGACGCATATGAAAAGTGGCACCATCTCGACCTTCATGCTTCTTAGTAGGTTAGTGTCTCACAGCCCTTTATGGATATGTTCACAAGGCATTGTTTGAAGTGTAAATTTACGCTTCAAAATACGCTTCCAAATCTGCTTAAAATAATCCCTGATTAGTATTTTTGAGTGTAATTAAAACAAATGTGGAGCGGATTTTGTGGCGTCTTAGCGGCATATGCCACATTGTTTCTATGGGGCGTTTTGCTCGCGTAAACACCTCAAGAATTGACAGGGGACTTAAATTTACGTAAGTAAAAGCGCTGCAATTACGCTTGTAAAATATGTGTCGTGTGACCAACGTGCGGATTTTACATTGGAAGTTGATGAAAAGTGCTCTGAACATTGTTTGAAGTGTATTTTGCCGTGTTTTTCAGCAAAATACGTCATGTGATCATACCCCGTGAAAGTGTCCCATTGCGAAACACATGTGTGCGCCATAAAAGTGGCACAAGAAATGTCTGTGCCGAAATATGTCTCAGCCTCACCACTATGAAATTGGACCCTGAGAATAGTAGACCTTGAGCTGCTTTTCACAAAGAGAAAGAGAAGCATAAAGCAAGAGGTATGTGCAGTTATGTACAGTAGCTATACAATGGACCTTTAGAATCAACTCCCCTAGTGGGCCCCAAGAATCAACTCAACTGGTGGGCCCAAAGAATCAACTCCACTGGTGTGCCCCAAGAATTAACCACTGGTGTGCCCCAAGAATTAACCACTGGTGTGCCCCAAGAATCTACTCCACTGGTGGCCCCAAGAATCAACTTCAATGGTGGGCCCAAGAATCAACTTCACTGGTGGACCCCAAGAATCAACTCCACTGGTGGGCCCAAAGAATCATCTCCACTGGTGTGCCCCAAGAATTAACCACTGGTGTGCCCCAATAATCAACTCCAATGGTGGGCCTCAGGAATCAACTCCACTGGTGGGCCCAAGAATCAACTTCACTGGTGGACCCCAAGAATCAACTTCACTGGTGGGCCCCAAGAACCAACTCAACTTGTGGGCCCAAAGAATCAACTCCACTGGTGTGCCCCAAGAATTAACTCCACTGGTGTGCCCCAAGAATCAACTCCACTGGTGGGGCCCAAGAATCAAATCCACTGGTGTCTCCAAGAATCAACCCTACTGGTGGGCCCCTAGAATCAACTCCACTGGTGATCACCAAGAATCAACTCCACTGGTGGACCCCAAGAATCCACTCTACTGGTGATCACCATGAATCAATTCCACTGGTGATCACCATGAATCAATTCCACTGGTAGGCCCCTAGAATCAACACTACTAGTGGACCCCAGGAATTTCCTTCACTGGTGGGTGCCAAGAACCAACTTCACCGGTGGGCCCCCAGGAATCGCCTCCACTGGTGGGCCCCAAGAATCAACCCCACTGATGGGAACAAGAATCAACTCCACTGGTGGGCCCCAAGAACCAACTCCACTGATGGTGCCCAGGAATCACCTCCACTGGTGGACCCCAAGAATCAACTCTGCTGAAAGGCCCCAAGAACCAACTCCACTGGTGGAGCCCAAGAACCAACTCCACTGGTGAGGCCCAAGAATCAACTCTACCGGTGGGACCCAGGAATCTCCTCTATTGGTGGACCTCAAGAATCAACTTCGCTGGAAGGTTCCAAGAACCAACTTGGGCACATAATACTTGCTTTATGCCCCTCTTTTGCCCTGGAAAGCAAACCCAACCTTACCATGGCCATGAGCCCACTTTGCCCCCTGGGGGTTTCCTTGACTACCCTGTGGGCCAATCCAATCCTTAACCTAAATGGATGTGCAATTGTGGTCTTAAAATATCTGCATGTTACTAAATAATTTGCTATCCTTTTTCTTTTTTTGTTGACTATTTGTCTATTTTTCGCTAAGTGCCCTTGTACCACAGCCTGAACCAGTCTAAAACTCCCACCCCATTCCAAAGGAGGTTTAGGACTTTCTTACGTCTGACCAACATACCTTACACTACAGCTCTACTTGGTTGGTTGGTTGGTTGCAGGTCACAAGGGTAAAATGGTTATAAACCAATGTAAACCATCTGTTAACAGAAGAAGATTAGTCATTGACTGTAGTAGAGCCCCAGATTTTACCAATACATCTTGGTCTATATATATTTTCTAAATATAAAAATGTAAAAAAAAAATAAAAAAAAAAAACTTTGCCTATAATACTATACAATCCTCTCCATGTAACCGGAGACACTTCTCATGACTAAGTTCAGGTCTCTGGCAATGGGCCAAGTTTCAGGAAGGAGAGAAAGGAAACTTAATATATTGAGTACCTGAATTTCTATTTGTTTTCTGTTCATAAAAATATTCTTAAGTGCGGTTTCCCTCTTAGGATATTTGCAAAAAAATGCTAAATATGCATGTATAGGTATGTAGCCGTAACAAAACACCGGGCCACCATGTAGGTATTTATAGACTACGACAAAAATGCGGGAATGACACGGCGCGCTCTCAACTTGCAAACTCTACCACGTGGTGCGGCTTTCCCGAAAGAAATTTTCATTGGAAGAAATAGGAATTTTTTACAAATAAGTTGCATTTATTTTTAGAAAATACATATTTTTTAGAAAATTTGAGAAAATGAAAGATGCAGAACATATGCTATGAGCGGAAATGAAAGAACCCAACCACATTAGAAAAAGGTTGACTACCACCAATTTAGACAACACCAGACAACTAACTTATGGAGGCACCCCCGAATCTTCTCCAACATCATCATAATCAATTTCAATGTCTGATCTTTTTTTTGTCCTCAGCAATTAACCACCTCCGGAGATGTCTGGCAGGGACAACATTGACCCCATTGATAACACACGTGTAGGGAGGGTTGGGAGGAGTTGGTGAGGACCAAATGAGCAATCAGCCACCAGCTATTGAAGGTGTTTTAGCACCTTGAGAGGGTTGCCCAGTAAACAAGATATATGTATTTTCCATCGGGGTTAGGGTGACATGTGTGAAACTTTTTAGGACTAAAACTCATTCTTTTGCTCATAGTAACCTATAGGCAAAAAAGTGAGTTTTAGACCAAAACAGGTTCATACATGTGGCCCTAAAACTTACCTAGCAATTTCCCACTCTTGTTGCCCCCAAGCTCCCAGAATTCCACTCCTCTTGACTTCCAGGTTCTGGTCCCGACACACTGGAGGGGCTATATTCACTTACATTGAAGTACATGCCCCCGAAATTTCGCTCCTCTTGACTTCCAGGTTCTGGTCCCGACACAATGGAGGGGCTATATTCACTTACATTGAAGTACATGCCCCAAAAAATTCCGCTCCTCTTGACTTCCAGGTTTGGTCCCGACACACTGGAGGGGCTCTATTCCTTGCATTGAAGTATGTGCTTCTCAACTGTATCAGGACAAGAACCCATAAGTTGATAGGAGCCGATCATTAGTAGCTCGGGAGCAGCAGTGTCAGAGGACAGCTAGGTCAGAATATTTTTTTATTTTTTGGAACCCCTCTGGCCCTCATAGAATTTTTTTTTTTACTGAATAACCCCTTTAAAGGGTTGTCCAGGGAACTAAAACAACTAAATTGCTCTCAAATAGTTTGACATGAACTTTATCTCCTTGCCAGGTTTCTTGTGCTGTATGTCACCTCGAAGCTCTGTAGCTGAGCAGCAGTATTTTCTATTCAAAAGCAGTTTTCCCTTCTCCTTTAAGACTACAAGCCCCAGGATCCTTTGCTGTGCTTTATCTATGTTCCTTCCTCCCAACCTAAGTCTGTGTGCACTTTGAGAGAGTTAGAAGGCAGGATCTAAAAGGTGCGGCTTCAAAGGTTGCCCTGACAAGTCACACTCCTTGTATTTACATGATCTCCTGGGCTTGACACAGAGCTATTTCCTGTGTTTCTAAATACAAAGAACTTGTCTTTAAACAGCTGTATGTCAACTCCATTCTCTATAGCTGAGCAGCAGATTTTCCTGTTTAAAAGCTGTTTTACCTTCTCCTTTAAAAATATAAGCCCCAGCATCCTTTGCTGTGCTTTGTCTACCTTCCTTCCTCCCAACCTTTGTCTCTGTGCACTTTAAAAGCCTTGGAGGGCAGGACCAAAAAGTAGCTTCAACGTTTGTCCTGAAAAGCCACACCCCTTTTGTTCAGATGATCTCCTTAGCTTAACACAGATATTTCCTGTGGCTTTAAATACAAAGAACTCCACTGGTGAGTCCCAAGGATTAACTCTACTGGTGAACCAAAATAATTAACTCCACAGATGGACCCCAAGAATCATCTACTGGTGGGCCCCAAGAATCAACTTCACTGGTGGGCCCCAAGAATCAACTCCACTGGTGGATCCCCAAGTATCAACTCCACTGGAGGACCCCAATAATCATCTACTAGTGGGGCTCAAGAAAGAACTCCAGTGGTGGGCCCAAGAATCCCTTCAGTGGGGGTCCCCAAGAATTAACTCTACTGCTGGGCTTAAAGAATGAACTCAACTGATGGGCCCCAAGAATCAACTCCAGTGGTAGTTCTCAGGAAACACCACCATTGGTGGGCCCCAAGAATTAACTCCACTGGTGAACTCCAAGAAACAACTCCACTGGTGGGTTCCAAGAATCAACTCCACTGGTGGGCTCCAAGAATCAACTCCACTGGTGGGCTCCAAGAAGCAACTCCAGTGGTGGACCCTAAGAATCAACTCCAGTGGTGAGCCCCAAAACTCAACTCCAGTGGTGAGCCCCAAAACTCAACTCCAGTCATAGGTCTCAAGCATGAACACCTATTGGTGGGCTCCAAGAATCAACTCAGCTGGTAAGCCCTAAAATCAATTGATAGGCCTCAGGAATAAACACTATCGATGGGCCCCAGGAGTAAACTCTATTGGTGGGCCTCAGACACCCCATTCCAAGACTGCTACCCTGCAGTGGTTTAAGTCACTAGGAATTGTGTGGGTATACTGGTATCTCACCATTTCCAAAAAATAAACACAGACCAGCATTGAGGACTGGAGTGGTGGTGTTGGAGCATCGGGGAATCGAGTAAGTAACACTTCTTTAGTTTTTTTTAATGCCCATTTCTTAATTGCTCATTTTCTTTTTTTACGTCCCGGAAGCCTCATTGCTATCTTCCAAAGAGATGCTACTGACGCACGCCTTTACTCAATTCACATAGCATGAGAATATACAAACCCAGTCAAGCAGTTGACCCCATAATCGCGAAGCACATTTCACGTTGTCAGTTGTGTGGGTGAATGTTTCTCGTCTGTGGAAACCATGTAACGAGTTGAGCAATCAGGAAACATAATATTGTCGAAAATACATTAGGCAGAATAAACAAGACGCATACTTGACTCTGCACCGAGCATCTCCTCCATGGCCTAGCACTTGTGTCATCATCTTATTTGGTTGAATCACCCAGATATGATGAGTTCATGAAATACCACCTGAATTTCACGGGAATGTGACAGTAGATACACGTAGAGACTCACATTGAGCAGCGGGCACCATGCATCACGGGCGGCATACGTCCACACCTGGCTTATTCCTCAATACATTTGGTAGGACAAGCACAATGAAACAGTAATCCAGCTCTGTAAAGCCGCCTGGGAGATAAAGATTTCTATGTCCTGCTACGAGGTTAGCTTTTAAATGCTTGCCTTCAAAATCCCAGAAGAGGTCACTGCTCTGCAAGATGGGAATTCTATGCAGCTGTTCTATACAAAAAAAAATCTTTGAGCTATTAACTGTGCTTTCTTATCATAAGTCCCTTTATGACCGTGAAATATTGCTTTTCCCACTTTTCTGGGAGTACAAAATTATCCTGCAGCAAGATGAGTTGAATAAATACAGTATATACATATATATTGCTGTAGCAGAATCATGTACAAGTGATTTCACCCCTTGAGGGACTAAAATTACATGTGTAAAAAAAAAAAGGAAAAACAAATCTTTAAATCTGAAAAAGATTAAAATTTTAAAAGTTCAAAACATTGTACAAATAAAGAAAAATAAAAAAATAAAAAATGTGCTTATGGTCAGAAAAATATTACTAATACAGCAAATATATGTATGTGTGTATATATATACATATATGTGTATATATATATATATATATATACATACAGTATATGTATGTATCTATACATATACAATATCCCACAAAAGTATGAAGACTCCTGGGACGACAGTCATGCAGACCAATTTGCTGTAGTGTATGGTCTGCGCACTGACAGGCTGACCCCCATCTATGTGTTTGTATATATATATATATATATATATATATATATATATATAATATACTATATATATATATATATATATAATATTGAGAAAAGAATAGGAAACCCTTCTATAGCAGAAAAACCCTAAAGTGATCCAAAATAATATGAAGTTATAACTTGTATTTGAACTCACCTTCCATTAAGGCCGATCGTATTAAGAAGGGATCTACTGGTCTTGAAGTCCTCGTCTTTCTCTACAGTGTGAGTTCATCCATCACTCAAAGCACATCTCTCGGATGGATCTGGAATATCCTTCAGACGTACACGCTATATATATATATACACACACAAACACATAGATGGGGGTCAGCCTGTCAGTGCGCAGACCATACACTAAATCAAATTGGTCTGCATGGCTGTCGTCCCAGGACTCTTCACACTTTTGTGGGATATTGTATATTGGGGTCAGTCTGTCAGTGCGCAGACCATACACTACATCAAATTGGTCTGCATGACTGTCGTACCAGGAGTCTTCCCACTTTTGTGATAGATTTTGTATAGGTACATACATATACTGTATATACATATACAATATTCCACAAGAGTGGGATATACATATACAGTACATTAAGGCAGCAGGAATCCAACGGCGATCCAGCAGAATATACAATATGTTCTATTTTCTATATTTCCGGCTTAGGAAAAGCTTAGTAAAAAAAAATTTGTGCTGTGTAGACTACAGCACGGATTTTCTATTGAGGGCTACCAAGTGTTGGGTACGGTTGGTATTTCAGTGGATTTAAAATACTGAATCCACTCAAAATCCAGTGTTGTGTAGGCTGAGCATAAAAGTACAAATATAAAAAAAAAAACTTTTAAAATGTAAAAAATCTAAAATCTAAAAATTTCTAAAATCTAAAAAAATCTAGTATTGTGTAGACCAAGCCTAAAAGTACAAATATAAAAAAAACTTTTAAAATCTAAAAAAAAAATCGAAAATCGAAAAAATGTTAAAATCTAACAAATCTAGTGTTGTGTAGACCGATCCTAAAAGTACAAATATAAAAAAACTTTTAAAATATAAAAAAAATCTAAGATCTAAAAAATTTTAAAATATAAAAAATCTAGTGTTGTGTAGACCGAGCCTAAAAATACAAATATAAAAAAACCTTTTAAAATCTAAAAAAAATCTAAAATCTAAAAATTTCTAAAATCTGAAAAATCTAAAATCTAAAAATTTGCCATGTTATAGATAAATAGAAAGAAAAAAGATAATAACATCTTTTCCACCCTAAACTCGAGCGCATCTTAAAGTCAGAAGAATACAGTGATAATAATCAGAATATTCACTAAATAACATATTACAAATTGCATTCACATATTCAATTGATTGTCTCATTTCCTTGGTGGTGCAGTATATACATATTGAACTCCTCTTGCCAAAGGTCATGTTTGCACTACTAAAAAATTGAGAAAAGCATATGAAACACTTCTATAGCACAAAAACCCTAAAGTGATCCAAGGTAATATGAAGGTATAACTTCTATCTGAACTCTAAGTCACATTAAAGGGGTTTTGTCAAGAAGTGATTTCCTCACCCCACAGGCTGATACTCTGATCTAAAGTCTTAAAGAAAAGGGGCGTTGTGTTTCTGTGTTTAAAAAAACAAGCACCTCCTCTGTGATGTCATCGCTCCACCTCCCATGCACGCTCCCGATACTCAGTCTCTGTAGTTGAGTAAACATTGTTTGGCTAATCCACAGAGGAGAACTGTATTGTGCACAAGCTCTACGGGTTTTGTTTCTCCCTCTTATCTGCTCAGGAGAGAAGATAAGCTCCGAGCAGGCAGCATTCTTTTGTTCATAGACTGCTGCAGGGGGGGAGGAGGGCTGAGCAGGGAGCCAGGGAGCATGTGCATGTTTACTCAGATAATTATATTAAAACCAGTGGATTCTCTATACAAAAGACACAGGCTCTTTTCTCCCACTCCCTTCAAAGCTCATTCTTGTTCACTGCCATCAGATAAGAAGTGCAAACAACGCTCCTGACAGCTCCTGTCAGCTCCTGTTCGTAGCTAATGTAAACTTTCAGGAAACTATGGGCATGTAAGGAAGGCTGTAGCTCTCAAAGGCTTCACTTTTTATAATCACATTTATTTAGAAAAGTGATTAAATACTCATTTTGGAGGATCCCACATCAACATTACATCGTGGCAAAACCCCTTCAATGCTGATCGTATTAAGTAGGGATCTACTAGCCTTGATGTCCTCGTTTTTGTCTACAGTGTGAGTTCATCCATCACTCATAGTACATCTCTCGGATGGATCTGGAATATCTTTCGGACGCACACGCTACTTATTAGACATCTTGAGTGCACATTGACTCTATAGTTACAGCTTAGTACTAAATACATTTGCAATTCATAGTTGGAAGAGAAGTAATTTGCCAGAGGGGGAAGGAGACTAACTCTCCTCCGACCCTGCACCACCAGCGCCAATTAACAGCAGCGCCAATGGGGACCAATGAACTTAAAAGATGATAAAAATGGTATTCCTATGCTAGGAATAGGAATACCATTTATATCATCTTTTATATTCATTGGTCCCCATTGGCGCTGCTGTTAATTGGCGCTGGAGTTAGTCTCCTTCCCCCTCTGGCAGCTGACCATGTAGTTTCTTCTTACTTTATAATCCAGCTTTATGATCCTAACAAGATGAGACTAGGAAATCTTCTCAGGGGCTCTCCTCTTTCCCAGAAAAACAGGAAGCCATTCTTCTTGCCTGAGTTTGAAGTAAACAGAGCATCTCTATAGATAGCCTGGGCTGAGGGAAGAGTGACTGAGCATGTGTGCGCACCATTGCTTAGCTTATGGACATGCACACTGATATATACTCTGAACAGAGGATCACTGTGCATAGTCTTGGCTGTGGGGAGAGTGACTGAGCACGTGTGTCCACCATCTCTCATCTCATTAGGTGGACTTGCACATTGCTTTATACACTGTGTACAAAGAACACTGTGCAGAGACATGGCTGTAGAGAGAGTGACTGAGCATGTGTACCCACCATCTCTCAGCCCATTAAATGGATGTGCACATTACTATACATTGTGAACAGAAGATCATTATACAGAGACTTGTCTGTAGGGAGAGTGACTGAGCATGTGTGGCCACCACCACTCAGATCATTAGTGCTTATCTCATGGACATGCACATTTTTATATATTCTGAACAGAATGTCACTATGCACACTCATAGATAAAGGAAGAGTGACTGAGTATGTGCACCAGTGCTTATCTCATGGACATGCATGTTTTATATACTCTGAACAGAGGATCACTATGCAAAGTATTGGTTGTGTGAATAGTAACTGAGCATGTGTGTCCACCATAGCTCAGCTCATTAGGTGCATGGACATATTGCTATATACTCTGAACAGAGGATCACTATACTGAGACCTGGATGAAGGAAAAGTGACTGAGCATATGTGTCCTCCAGTGTTTATCTCATGGACATGAACATTGCTTTATACTCTGAACAGAGGACACAATAAGGAAAACAGTGACTGAGCATGTGTGTCCACCAGTGCTTATGTCATGGACATGGACATTTTTATATTACTTGCATACCAGAGGAAAAGAGGAAGAGTGACTGAGCATGTGTGTCCACCAGTGCTTATGTCACGGACATGCACATTTTTATATTACACTATGCATACTCATGGATGAGGGAAGAGTGACTGAGCATGTGTGTCCAGTGCTTATCTCATGGACATGCACATTTTTATATTTTTCATTAGGTGGTTGCACATATTGCTATGTACTCTGAACAAAGGATCACTATACTGAGACCTGAATGAAGGAAACATGACTGAGCATGTGTGTCCACCTGTGCTTATCTCATGGACATGAACATTGCTTTATACTCTAAACAGAGGATCACATTGTAGAGACCTGGATAAGGAAAGGGTGACTGTGTGTCCACCAGCGTTCAGCTCATGGACTTGCACATTGCTAAAGACTGTAAAAAGAGGATCCCTGTATAGAGACCTGGCTGTGGGGTCAGTAACTGAGCATGTGTGTCCACCAGCACTCATCTCAAGGATGTGCACATTGCTATACACTGTAAATAGAGGATCACTATACAGAGACCCGACTTTGGGGACAGTAACTGAGCATGTGTGTCAGCTCATAGACGTACATTTTGTTAAAAACTGTGCACAGAGGATCACTATGCAAAGACCTGACTATAGGGAGAGTTACTATGTATGTGTATCCACCAGTGCTTAGCTCATGGATGTGAACACAGCTCATGGACATGCACATTGCTATACATTGTGAGTAAAGAATCAGTTTGCAGAGACCTGGCTATGGGGACAGTGACTGAGCATGTGTGTCCACCAGGATGCAGTTCATTAGGTGGACATGAACACTGCTATACACTTTGAACACTAGGTGGAGCTGTACAATATCCTAACTTTTGACAGGATAGCTTTCTGTAATGCATTTAAATACTAAATGTGTTTATGATTTGGTGCTTGATTAAAATAAACTTAATATTTTTTTATGGAATTACCCCTTTAAGAGTAACTCATTGTAGAGGAAAGCAGGTTTGAGTCATCTATACTTCTACAAAACATTGCACTTGATGCTGTTTCTTCTGGTGTAATGATGAGCATTCTTCCTGTTTTTAGTTAGTTGATGTAAGAGATACAAAATGGCTAAAGTCCAAGCAGTCCCACATATTGGTACAATAAATTGTTTCTCGCCTCTCCTCCCTGAAGCCAAACCACAGTAACATATAATGGTGTAATGGAGGCCACTCTTACACCCACATAGACAAGTCACACAAGATAGTACGAAAGAGTTACAAAATACCATAGAGTTATCTTTTGGCCAGGGGCCGCACCAAAATTAAAGAATAAGTATATAACTTTAGAACAAGTCGTAATAAAGGGGTCTTCCCACCGTAGAGTTTAATGGTTTCTCGCTAGGATATACCATCAACGTCTGATAGATGTGGGTCCTACCTCTAGAACCTGTACCTATCTCAGACGGGTAGGGAGTTCCCAGTACAGGGGAGCGCTGTGTTCTCTCTATTCTCCTCTATGGGAGTTCCCAGTACAGGGGAGCGCTGTGTTCTCCATTCTGTTCTATGGGAGTTCCCAGTACAGGGGAGCGCTGTGTTCTCCATTCTCCTCTATGGGGGTTCCCAGTACAGGGGAGCGCTGTGTTCTCCATTCTGTTCTATGGGAGTTCCCAGTACAGGGGAGCGCTGTGTTCTCCATTCTCCTCTATGGGAGTTCCCAGTACAGGAGAGCGCTGTGTTCTCCATTCTGTTCTATGGGAGTTCCCAGTACAGGGGAGCGCTGTGTTCTCCATTCTCCTCTATGGGAGTTCCCAGTACAGGAGAGCGCTGTGTTCTCCATTCTCCTCTATGGGAGTTCCCAGTACAGGGAGCGCTGTGTTCTCTATTCTGTTCTATGGAAGTTCCAGTACAGGGGAGCGCTGTGTTCCTCCATTCTGTTCGATGGCCGTTCCCAGTACAGGGGAGCGCTGTGTTCTCTCCATTCTCCTCTATGGGAGGTCCCAGTACAGGGGAGCACTGTGTTCTCCATTCTCCTCTATGGGAGTTCCCAGTACAGGGGAGCGCTGTGTTCTCCATTCTGGTCTATGGGAGTTCCCAGTACAGGGGAGCGCTGTGTTCTCCATTCTCCTCTATGGGAGTTCCCAGTACAGGAGAGCGCTGTGTTCTCCATTCTGTTCTATGGGAGTTCCCAGTACAGGGAGCGCTGTGTTCTCTATTCTGTTCTATGGAAGTTCCCAGTACAGGGGAGCGCTGTGTTCTCCATTCTGTTCTATGGGAGTTCCCAGTACAGGGGAGCGCTGTGTTCTCTCCATTCTCCTCTATGGGAACTCCCAGTACAGGGGAGCGCTGTGTTCTCCATTCAGTTCTATGGGAGCTCCCAGTACAGGGGAGCGCTGTGTTCTCTCCATTCTCCTCTATGGGAGTTCCCAGTACAGGAGAGCGCTGTGTTCTCCATTCTGTTCTATGGGAGTTCCCAGTACAGGGGAGCGCTGTGTTCTCCATTCTCCTCTATGGGAGTTCCCAGTACAGGAGAGCGCTGTGTTCTCCATTCTGTTCTATGGGAGTTCCCAGTACAGGGGAGCACTGTGTTCTCCATTCCATTCTCCATTCTATGGGAGTTCCCAGTACAGGGAAGTGCTGTGTTCTCCATTCTGTTCTATGGGAGTTCCTGGTACAGGGGAGCGCTGTGTTCTCTCCATTCTCCTCTATGGGAACTCCCAGTACAGGGGAGCACTGTGTTTTTCCATTCTCCTCTATGGGAGTTCCCAGTACAGGAGAGCGCTGTGTTCTCTCCATTCTGTTCTATGGGAGTTCCCAGTACAGGGGAGCGCTGTGTTCTCCATTCTCCTCTATGGGAGTTCCCAGTACAGGGGAGCGCTGTGTTCTCCATTCTGTTCTATGGGAGTTCCCAGTACAGGGAGCGCTGTGTTCTCTTTTCTATTTTATGGGAGTTCCCAGTACAGGGGAGAGCTGTGTTCTCCATTCTGTTCTATGGGAGTTCCCAGTACAGGGAGCGCTGTGTTCTCCCATTCTCCTCTATGGGAACTCCCAGTACAGGGGAGTGCTGTGTTCTCCATTCAGTTCTATGGGAGTTCCCAGTACAGGGGAGCGCTGTGTTCTCTCCATTCTCCTCTAAGGGAGTTCCCAGTACAGGAGAGGGCTGTGTTCTCCATTCTGTTCTATGGGAGTTCCCAGTACAGGGGAGCGCTGTGTTCTCCATTCTCCTCTATGGGAGTTCCCAGTACAGGGAAGCGCTGTGTTCTCCATTCTGTTCTATGGGAGTTCCCAGTACAGGGGAGCGCTGTGTTCTCCATTCTCCTCTATGGGAGTTCCCAGTACAGGTCAGCGATGTGTTCTCCAGTCTGTTCTTAGGGAGTTCCCAGTACAGGGAGCGCTGGTTTCTCCATTCTCCTCTATGGGAGTTCCCAGTACAGGAGCAGCGCTTGTGTTCTCCATTCAGTTTCTATGGGAGTTCCCAGTACGGGAGCGCTGTGTTCTCCATTCTGGTCTAAGGTTGTTCCCAGTACAGGGGAGCGCTGTGTTCTCCATTCTGTTCTATGGGAGTTCCCAGTACAGGGGAGCGCTGTGTTCTCTCCATTCTCCTCTATGGGAACTCCCAGTACAGGGGAGCACTGTGTTCTCCATTCTCCTCTATGGGAGTTCCCAGTACAGGAGAGCACTGTGTTCTCCATTCTGTTCTATGGGATTTCCCAGGGTAGGGAGAGCACTGTGTTCTCCATTCTCCTCTATGGGAGTTCCCAGTACAGGAGAGCCTGTGTTCTCCATTCTGTTCTATGGGAGTTCCCAGTACAGGGAGCGCTGTGTTCTCTATTCTGTTCTATGGAAGTTCCCAGTACAGGGAGCACTGTGTTCTCCATTCTGTTCTATGGGAGTTCCCAGTACAGGGGAGCGCTGTGTTCTCTCCATTCTCCTCTATGGGAACTCCCAGTACAGGGGAGCGCTGTGTTCTCCATTCAGTTCTATGGGAGTTCCCAGTACAGGGGAGCGCTGTGTTCTCTCCATTCTCCTCTATGGGAACTCCCAGTACAGGGGAGCGCTGTGTTCTCCATTCAGTTCTATGGGAGTTCCCAGTACAGGGGAGCGCTGTGTTCTCTCCATTCTCCTCTATGGGAACTCCCAGTACAGGGGAGCGCTGTGTTCTCCATTCTGTTCTATGGGAGTTCCCAGTACAAGGGAGTGGAATGTTCTATACTCAGAACTCCCACAGAACAGAATAAAGAGTTGTGGGCAAGTGCACCAAGAGCTTCATCCTGACCCACGTCTATCACACTCTGATAGGATGTTCTATTGATCGGTCATATATATACATGCTTATTATTATTATTATTAGCTGAGGTACGTAAAATTATAAGAATACAATAACACTATATAACACGCTGATATGGAAGGAGAGAAGATCTTGCCTGTGGGAGCTTATAGTCTACAATGGAATCTATTTCATATCTATTGATCTATTTATGTTTTTATTTATCTATCTAACCATCTATCTATCTAATTTTTTATCTATCCATTCATCTATCTATCTATCTATCTATCTATCTATCCCATATCTATCTATCTATTTGTCTGTCTATCTATCTATCTATCCATATCTATCTATCTATCTATCTATCTATCTATCTATCCCATATCTACTATCTATTTGTCTGTCTGTCTATCTATCTATCTAACCATCTATCCATCTAATTTTTTTATCTATCTATCTATCTATCTATCTATCTATCTATCTATCCATCCATCTAATTTTTTATCTATCCATCTATCTATCTATCTATCTCTATCTATCTATCTATCTATCTATCTATCTATCTATCTATCTATCTATCTATCTATCTATCTATCTATCTATCTATCTATCCATCCATCTAATTTTTTATCTATCCATCTATCTATCTATCTATCTATCTATCTATCTATCTACCTATCCATCTATCTATCTACCTATCCATCTATCTAATTTTTTATGTATCTATTCATCTATCTATCTATTTTTTTTATCTATCCATTCATCTATCTATCTATCTATCTATCTATCTATCTATCTATCTATCTATCTATCTATCTATCTAGGTACAGGAAAAAATAGGACCACGGCGCTCGTATGCAATGGGTGCCAAACGGTAGATAATATTACATATTAAAATTTATTAAAAGGAGACATTAAAAGTCCATGTCATAAGACATTTGTATATTGAATAAATCCTTAATCCAACGCGTTTCGCGTGGTAAATCCACGCTTCCTCAGGGGTACCTCTTCTTTTATATCTATCTATCTATCTATCTATCTATCTATCTATCTATCCATCCATCCATCCATCCATGCAGAGCTGATCTGGGTGTGATAAGTCCCAGCAGCACCTGCAACTACTGAGCCCCGGCAATCATGTGACTGTCAGGGCCAAGAATCATGAAGCTTGTAGAGTTCAATGCCCACACCCCCCCACACGTTTATAGTCTATGGGTGGTCGCTATATAGTTACATTTTCACCTGATCTCTATAAAACTATAAACAAGATTTCAAGGAAGTTGAACAAAATTCTGTGAAATGAACTGTATCCAGGTGTTTCTCTACATGTAACAGTTTTTTGTTACTTTAGTTACAGAACAGATACATGTAGCTGTAAGTTATGACACTATCGAGTTTTATGACGCAAATCACTAATGTTTGTTGTAATTCACAGCGATACATTTTCATAACATTCCCTTTTATGTATCCGCTTGTCAAGTGTAACAGAACCGCAGCGCTGGAGCAGCCGTAGTAACCGGCCGTATGTGCATCATGTCAGCTTCACAGAGGAGTCCTCACTCTTCATGTATAGGGCTCCCTGAATTGGCTTCAAAAGATCTGGAAAATGTGACTGATCAGCGGTGTCAAACTGCGGCCCTCCAGCTGTTGGGAAACTACAACTCCCATCATGCCCACTGTTATAGATTATATAAATGCATGATGGGAGTTGTAGTTTCCCAACAGCTGGAGGGCCGCAGTTTGACACCTGTGGATTAGACTGTTCACGATATTTTTGAAGACAAATGACCCTGCGGCCGCCGTCCTCCAGAATAGAACCGGATCAGCTCCCAGCCCCGGATCTTCATTCAGTTTTTAATTATGCAAAATTAATCAATTAGCTGCTTCGCTGTCTCTCAATTCATCAATTTCAGCCCCAATCACTATCATAGTAGAAGGGTACGCAAAAAAAGTGCAAATAAAATGGGTTTTCTCACTACAATGATTCACTTTCAACATGTAGGGAGAAATAAATGTAGACTATTACCAAATACATTGCTCTTTTGATATTGCCCTGGTCAGGAGATAAGAGAGGTTTTATCTGCTCTGAGTGCACACAAGTGTCTCTAGGTTACCGTCCACATCTCCCTTCATTTTAACTTTTCTGTGCGTTTTTGGAGTGTGAAGAACCCAAAGGAAACTCATACAAATACAGGAAGAACATACAAACTCCTTGCAGATGGATATCCTTGGAGGGATTTGAACCCAGGACCCCAGCAATGCAGGGCAACAGTGCTAACCACTGAGCCACCGGGCTACACTGAGGTAACCACTGAGCCACCGGGCTACACTGAGGTAACCACTGAGCCACTGGGCTGCACTGAGGTAACCACTGAGCCACCGGGCTACACTGAGGTAACCACTGAGCCACCGGGCTACACTGAGGTAACCACTGAGCCACTGGGCTGCACTGAGATAACCACTGAGTCACTGGGCTGCACTGAGATAACCACTGAGTCACTGGGCTGCACTGAGATAACCACTGAGCCACCACGCTGCACTGAGATAACCACTGAGCCACTGGGCTGCACTGAGATAACCACTGAGCCTCTGTGCTACACTGTGCTAAACACTAAGGCCTCGTTCACACGGCTTATTTGGGCACGGATTGGCGCCGTACTCCGCGCCGGTTTTGCGCTGCAATATGGCGCCAATCCGACCCTGTCATTACGGTAATCCACTGCTCTCATAGAGAAAAGTGGATTCCGTCGCTCCTCCCCGCTCGGCGAATCCACCGGGCGGGGAGAAACTGACATGCACATTATTTACGGCGCGGACCCTCCGTAAACAATGCATTGTCTATGGGGCCGGGAGGGGGGCCCCCCGCCGGTCTCCGTCCCCGCCCCCGTCCCGCCCCTTATTCACGCCGGATTTGTGCGCTCAATACGGCTCTCAGATCCGTCAGGATTATGCCGTGTGAACGCGGCCTAAGGGTGACAAGTGTTTACTTGGTGCAGACTTGTCAGTTCTAACTGGCTTCCTCTTCATGTATGACAGTGTCGTATGTGGGTTCATACATATGGTGTGGGGTTTGCCTTGCATAGAATATTTTTGGTGCATATAGAATTGCAGTGTCTGGCAAAGACAGCGCCACGTTTTGGCGCATGATGGTTGATATATCTACAGAACAGGGCTAAACACTGAGTAACCCTGCTGCACTGTTCTAAGCCACTGAGGCACTATACTGCACTGAGCTAGCCACTGAGCCACCATGCAACACTGTGATAACCACTGATCCACCTTGTTACATTGTGCTAACTACTGAACCACCACGTTACACTGTGCTAACCACTAAGGCACTATACTCTACAGTGCTAACCACTGAGCCACCATGCAACACTGTGATAACCACTGATCCACCTTGTTACACTGTGCTAACTACTGAACCACCACGTTAAACTGTGCTAACCAATGAGCCACCATGCAACACTGTGCTTACCACTGAGCCAACTTGCTACGCTGTGCTAAGCAATGAACCACCGTGTTACACTGTGCTAATGAATGAGCCACCATGCTGAACTGTACTAACCACTGAGCCACCAGGCTACACTGTGCTAACCACTGAGCCAACATGTCACACTGTGCTAACCACTGAGCCACCTTGTTACACTGTGTTAGCCATTGAACCACCACCTTACACAATGCTAACCAAAGAGCCACCATGATACACTGTGCTAACCTCTGAGCCACCATGCTGCACTGTGCTAACCACTGAGCCCCCCATGCTACACTGTGCTTATTATTCAGCCACCATGCTTAATTGTGCTAACTACTGAGCCACAGTGCTACTGTATTATGTGGGCAAAACGAGAGATGTCACAGGTGACGGGAGATGTCACAGGTGTCGGGAGATGTCACAGGCGTCTGGAGATGTCACAGGTGTCGGGAGATGTCACAGGTGTCGGGAGATGTCACAGGTGTCTAGAGATGTCACAGGTGTCGGAAGATGTCACAGGTGTCTGGATATGTCACAAGTGTCTGGAGATGTCACAAGTGTCTGGAGATGTCACAGGTGTCTGGAGATGTCACAAGTGTCTGGAGATGTCACAGGTGCCTGGAGATGTCACAAGTGTCTGGAGATGTCACAGGTGCCTGGAGATGTTACAAGTGTTGGGAGATGTCACAGGTGTCTGGATATGTCACAAGTGTCTGGAGTTGTCACAGGTGTCTGGAGATATCACAGGTCCTCTTTATTTTTATCTATGTTCTGTTCCTCTGTTATTCCTCCTTAAATGTATAATTGAATGTGTTTCGCTCATACCTTTCTGGAAGGAATAACAGAGGAACTGCACAACAAAGAGTTATAAGAGAAGAAGCTCCAGGGATTACAAGGATTTTCTATATAGACATGTCAGAAGATATCACAGGTCCTCTTTGAAAGACTGCATTAGAAATTGCTCTCGGATGCACTGTAGTGCCAGTATTTTTGCTTACCTGCAGCTGCATACATGGTTTCTGGCTGATGTAACAGTCTCCGTTAGGTTCCACTGATCAGCAATCTGAGCTTTTGAAGTTTGTCTCCCTGTGCATTCCTATGAGGCTCACTTGAACCTCACATAGGAATGCATAGAGAGATTCACTTCTGTGTCCAATAACCATGTTATGTGTTCCAGCAGCTCAGAGTGCAGGTCACATGACCCAGTGGCAGCAGTGAGAAATCCTGTATTCAGCTGCAGGTCACATGACCCAGTGGCAGCAGTGAGGAATCCTGTATTCAGCTGCAGGTCACATGACCCAGGGGCAGCAGAGAGAAATCCTGTATTCAGCTGAAGGTCACATGACCCAGAGGCAGCAGTGAGGAATCCTGTAAAAAGCTGCAGGACACATGACCCAGTGGCAGCAGTGAGGAATCCTGTATTCAGCTGCAGGTCACATGACTCTGGGGCCACAGCGAGAAATCCTGTATTCAGCTGCAGGTCCCATGACTCTGGGGCCACAGTGAGAAATCCTGTATTCAGCTGCAGGTCACATGAACCAGGGTCAGCAGTGAGAAATCCTGTATTCAGCTGCAGGTCACATGAGCCAGAGGCAGCAGTGAGAAATCCTGTATTCAGCTACAGGTCACATGAGCCAAGGGCAGCAGTGAGGAATCCTGTATTCAGCTACAGGTCACATGAGCCAGCGGCAGCAGTGAGGAATCCTGTATTCAGCTGCAGGTCACATGAGCCAGTGGCAGCAGTGAGGAATCCTGTATTCAGCTGCAGGTCACATGTCCAGTGGCAGCAGTGAGAAATCCTGTATTCAGCTGCAGGTCACATGATCCAGTGGCAGCAGTGAGAAATCCTGCATTCAGCTGGAGGTCCCATGAACCAGTGGCTGCAGTGAGATCTCCTGTATTCCGCTGCAGGTCACATGACCCAGTGCAGCAGGGAGAAATCCTGTATTCAGCTGCTGATCACATGACCCAGGGGCAGTAGTGAGGAATCCTGTATTCAGCTGCAGGTCACATGACCCAGAGGCAGCAGTGAGGAATCCTGTATTCAGCTGCAGGTCACATGACCCAGTGGCAGCAGTGAGCTATCCTGTATTCAGCTGCAGGTCACAGGACCCAGAGGCAGCAGTGAGGAATCATGTATTCAGCTGCAGGTCACATGACTCGGGGGCAGCAGTGAGGGATCCTGTATTCAGCTGCAGGTCACATGACCCAGGGGCAGCAGAGAGAAATCCTGTATTCAGCTGCAGGTCACATGACCCTGTTGCAGCAGTGAGGAATTCTGTATTCAGCTGCAGGTCACATGACCCAGGGGCAGCAGTGAGGAATCCTGTATTCAGCTGCAGGTCACATGACCCAGTGGTAGCAGTGAGAAATCCTGTATTCAGCTGCAGGTCACATGACCAATTGACAGCAGTGAGTAGTCCTGTATTAAGCTGCAGATCACATGACCCAGTGGCAGCAGAGAGGAATCCTGTATTCAGCTGCAGGTCACATGAGCCAGGGGCAGCAGTGAGGAATCCTGTATTCAGCTGCAGGTCACATGGCTCAGTGGCAGCATTGATTAATCCTGTATTCAGCTGCAGGTCACATGACCCAGGGGCAGCAGTGAGAAATCCTGTATTCAGCTGCAGGTCACATGACCCAGTGGCAGCAGTGAGGAATCCTGTATTCAGCTGCAGGTCACATGACCCAGTGGCAGCAGTGAGAAATCCTGTATTCAGCTGCAGGTCACATGAGCCAGTGGCAGCAGTGAGAAATCCTGTATTCAGCTGCAGGTCACATGACCCAGTGGCAGCAGTGAGAAATCCTGTATCCAGCTGCAGGTCACATGACCCAGTGGCAGCAGTGAGAAAAACTTGTATTAAGCTGCAGATCACATGACCCAGTGGCAGCAGTGAGAAATCCTTTATTCAGCTGCAGGTCACATGACTCAGTGGCAGCAGTGAGGAATCCTGTATTCAGCTGCAGGTCACATGACTCAGTGGCAGCAGTGAGAAATCCTGTACTAAGCTGCAGATCCCATGCCCCAGAGGCAGCAGTGGGAAATCCTGTATTCAGCTGCAGGTCACATGACCCAGGGGCAGCAGTGAGGAATCCTGTATTCAGCTGCAGGTCACATGACCCAGGGGCAGCAGTGAGGAATCCTGTATTCAGCTGCAGGTCACATGACCCAGGGGCAGCAGTGAGGAATCCTGTATTCAGCTGCAGGTCACATGACTCAGTGGCAGCAGTGAGAAATCCTGTATTAAGCTGCAGATCACATGACCCAGAGGCAGCAGTGAGAAATCCTATATTCAGCTGCAGGTCACATGACCAGGGGCAGCAGTGAGGAATCCTGTATTCAGCTGCAGGTCACATGACTCAGGGGCAGCAGTGAGAAATCCTGTATTCAGCTGCAGGTCACATGACCCAGGGGCAGCAGTGAGAGATCCTGCATTCAGCTGCAGTTCACACGACCCAGGGGCAGCAGTGAGAAATCCTATATTCAGCTGCAGGTCACATGAGCCAGGGGCAGCAGTGAGGAATCCTGTATTCAGCTGCAGGTCACATGACTCAGTGGCAGCAGTGAGAAATGATGTATTAAGCTGCAGATCACATGACCCAGAGGCAGCAGTGAGAAATCCTATATTCAGCTGCAGGTCACATGACCCAGTGGCAGCAGTGAGGAATCCTGTATTCAGCTGCAGGTCACATGACTCAGTGGTAGCAGTGATAAATCCTGTATTCAGCTGCAGGTCACATGACCCAGGGGCAGCAGTGAGAGATCCTGTATTCAGCTGCAGGTCACATGACCCAGGGGCAGCAGTGAGAGATCCTGTATTCAGCTGCAGGTCACATGACTCAGTGGCAGCAGTGAGAAATCCCGTATTCAGCTGCAGGTCACATGACCCAGTGGCAGCAGTGAGAAATCCTGTATTAAGCTGCAGATCACATGACCCAGAGGCAGCAGTGAGAAATCCTGTATTCAGCTGCAGGTCACATGAGCCAGTGGCAGCAGTGAGAAATCCTGTATTCAGCTGCAGGTCACATGACCCAGGGGCAGCAGTGAGAGGTCCTGTATTCAGCTGCAGGTCACATGACCCAGTGGCAGCAGTGAGAAATCCTGTATTCAGCTGCAGGTCACATGACCCAGTGGCAGCAGTGAGAAATCCTGTATTAAGCTGCATCTCACATGACCCAGGGGCAGCAGTGAGAAATCCTGTATTCAGCTGCAGGTCACATGACTCAGTGGCAGCAGTGAGGAATCCTGTATTCAGCTGCAGGTGAGAAAAACTGCTGGCACCACTAGAAGCAATTTCTAATGAAGGAAAAATAGAACCTGGAGTGCTCCTTTAAGCATATTTTGTCCTATAATCTCCACCTATTTGACTCTCTGTTGCCCTCAAGAGAATAATATACAAAAAACAGCTTTTCTTTTACTGACATTTAAGAATTTACACTTCCTGATTACACTTGGGTCTAAACAGAGGGATTCTGAGGTTAAATCATGCAGGGGGTTTTGACAACAGTTGGGGGCTTGGGTTGCGGTGGCTTTTTGTATTCTTTTCTGCTGCTGGTTTGTATATATGTGTTTATATATACACATGAATGAACAGGATCTGACATTTGATTTGTCACAGGCTTTAGAGACTCCAACTGGGAAAGTCCAGGCCAACGTCAAGATAGGGGAATGTAATGTATCGGTGTTTATTATTTTTGAGCTTTTGGGTCTCTTATAAGGCAAGTAAGAATCCGGCTAATGAGCAGGAAACTGACACACGACGTGGTATGAATGTGGGAGGACGAGGGGGGGGGGGGGGGTATCGCTAGAAGTCAAATTATCCCCCCGCAATAATAAAAGCAGCTGTAGATTCATAACAGAACGCAAACAACAAAAACAAGTTACCTAACGAGAACGGGCAGGATGACGGGAAGTTACACTCACTATGGACGATTCAGCACCGGCCGCTCACAGGAGATGACAGCGACCAAATGCAAGAAAATGGAAACCAACCGAATACGAGACTGGTCTAAAACTAACAGCAGAATAGACCACAATGGACCAAAACATTATTAGCCCAGAGTCCATCTAATCCCCAGAAATAGTATCTTCTATGGTTTATACCATAATAATAATAATAATAATAATAATAATAATAATAACAATAACAACAATAATAATAATAATAATAAACTTCTATAGTTTATACCATAATAATAATAATAGTAATAATAATCAAAACAATAACAACATTAATAATAAAAATTATGATGATAATAATAATAATAATAATAATAATAATAATTATTATTATTTATTATTTTATATTTTTTATTATTATTATTATTGTTATAATTATTATGACTTTTTGTTGATTGTCAAAGCTAAAAAAATGACATATGTACATCAAGTGCATCCATGGAAGGGAAGAGGAGGTTGAGGAAAGGAAGGCGGGGATATACAGAGACAGACAGACAGACAGACAGATAGATAGATAGATAGATAGATAGATAGATAGATAGATATGAGATAGATAGATATGAGATAGATAGATAGATAGATAGATAGATAGACAGACACATAGAAAAATAGATAAATAGATAGATGGATTTAAAACATTACTTTTTAATAGCGGTATAGACAGATAGATATAGATGCAATATATATGGATAGAGAACAGGAAAGATGGAGCAGCAATGGAATTAAGGAATAAATACAGTCCGATCTGGATGGAGTTCCAAATGGTTCCTTGATAGATAGATAGATAGATAGTTTAGATAGATAGATAGATAATTTGATAGATAGAATAGATAGATAGATAAGATGTATGATAGACAGATAGATAGATATGAAGGTAGATAGATAGAAAAGATAGAATAGATTTAAATTTAAGATAGATATGAGATAGATAGATATGAGATAATAGATAGATAAAAGTTTATAAGATGTATGATGGGACAGATAGATATGAGGTAGTTTAAGATAGATAGAAGATATAGATGTATGAAATGGGATAGATAGATAGATAGATAAATAGATAGTATGAGATAGATAGAACAGATAGATAGTTAATAGATGATATGAATAGATAGATATGAGATAATAGATAATAGATGAAGATATGAGATGATAGATAGATAGATAGATAGATAGATAGATAGATAGATAGAAGATAGATAGATAGATAGATAAAAAATAGATAGATATGAGATAATAGTATAATAATAGATAGAATAGATAGATAAAAGATAGATAGATATGAATGATAGACAAAGATAGATAATAGATAATAGAATGAGATAGAAAATGATAGATAATAGATAGATATGAGTAGATAACGATAGAAAATAGATAATAGTTAGATAGAGATAGTAATAGAAGAAGAGATGGGTGAAGTTTTTAAAAATAATGTTAGATAAAAAATAGATAGATAGATAGTAGATAGATAGAAGAATGAAGAGATTGGGAAATTTAAATTCGGGGTGCAAACTGCCCGGCCCCCCAGCTTTTGGGGGAAATTACAATCCCTCAGCCCACTTTATAGTTAAAAATTTGCATGATGGGATTTGTAGTTTCCCAACAGCTGGAGGGCCGGCAGTTTGACACCTGTGGATTAGATGAATGACTACAGTTTTACTAGGATTTTGCAGAGCAGAGATATAGTGTTAGTAACCTTGAAGGTTTTGCTGACTAAGAATATTAGTTTTGGCTCGATCCTGAACATAGTATCTTTCTGCTTCTGTGTTCTTCTTTTTCAAGGCCAGGCTCTCTAGTAGTTTGTTTTTTAATAAATATCCTTAATATAATTATAAATAGTAGCAATAGTTTATCACTCATTTAATGATATTTTTCTAGCACGTATAATTAATTTCTCTCTCCGGGCCACAAAATCTTTCTGAAGAGAAGTAAAAATACTCAGCTAAGCAATAGCAGCAACGATGGAGCAAGGTTCTTTTATAACTAATCATATTGTAAAAGTTGGTGCACACTTTTTTGAGTTATTGTAAACTATAGAAAATGGAGCATATACTGTATATGAGTATTATATGGCACGAGTGATTGGATGGTCCTCCTCCTGGTGTGACTCGTTACAGGCATTCACCTCATTTCTAAAATATGTCTAACATAGTTTTTCAGGCCAAAAAAGAGAGGTGTCCATCCAGTGCAGCCTATTGTGTTAAAGTGTTGATCCAGAGGAAGGCAAAACCCCCAAGAGGTAGAAGCCAATTGTCCTCATTTTAGGGAAAAAACTTTCTTGCAACCCCAATGTGTCAATCAGAATAAATCCCTGGATCAACAACCCATCTCCAGAATCCCAGTCACTATAACTTGTTATATTATTACATCTAGAAATGTATCCAGACCCTTCTCCAGAATCCTGGTCACTATAACTTGTTATATTATTACATCTAGAAATGTATCCAGACCCTTCTCCAGAATCCCGGTCACTATAACTTGTTCTATTATTATATCTAGAAATGTATCCAGACCCTTCTCCAGAATCCTGGTCACTATAACTTGTTCTATTATTATATCTAGAAATGTATCCAGACCCTTCTCCAGAATCCCGGTCACTATAACTTGTTCTATTATTACATCTAGAAATGTATCCAGACCCTTCTCCAGAATCCTGGTCACTATAACTTGTTATATTATTACATCTAGAAATGTATCCAGACCCTTCTCCAGAATCCTGCTCTGCTCATGACTGGAAGCTCTGCCCCTCCTTCCCCACCGAGTCTTCCAAGACCTCTGGACTGCCTGAGGGCTGCACTGGAAACAGGTAAGTATGTGATTTTATGTATAGATGTGAGTGTGTGTATGAATATATGTCTGTATATATATATGTGTATCTTGGTGTCTGTGGTGTGTGTGTGTATATATGTGTATCTTGGTGTCTGTGGTGTGTGTGTATATATATATATATATATATATGTATATTATTGTCTGTGGTGTGTGTGTGTATATATGTGTATCTTGGTGTCTGTGGTGTGTGTGTATATATGTGTATCTTGGTGTCTGTGGTGTGTGTGTATATGTGTATCTTGGTGTCTGTGGTGTGTGTGTGTATATGTGTATCTTGGTGTCTGTGATGTGTGTGTATATGTGTATCTTGGTGTCTGTGATGTGTGTATATATGTGTATCTTGGTGTCTGTGGTGTGTGTGTGTGTGTGTATATGTGTATCTTGGTGTCTGTGGTGTGTGTGTGTGTGTATATATGTGTATCTTGGTGTCTGTGGTGTGTGTGTATATATGTGTATCTTGGTGTCTGTGGTGTGTGTGTGTATATGTGTATCTTGGTGTCTGTGGTGTGTGTATATATGTGTATCTTGGTGTCTGTGGTGTGTGTGTATATATGTGTATCTTGGTGTCTGTGGTGTGTGTGTGTGTATATATGTGTATCTTGGTGTCTGTGGTGTGTGTGTGTGTATATATGTGTATCTTGGTGTCTGTGTGTGTGTGTGTGTGTATATATGTGTATCTTGGTGTCTGTGGTGTGTGTGTATATATGTGTATCTTGGTGTCTGTGGTGTGTGTGTGTATATATGTGTATCTTGGTGTCTGTGGTGTGTGTGTATATATGTGTATCTTGGTGTCTGTGGTGTGTGTGTGTGTATATATGTGTATCTTGGTGTCTGTGGTGTGTGTGTATATATGTGTATCTTGGTGTCTGTGGTGTGTGTATATATGTGTATCTTGGTGTCTGTGGTGTGTGTGTATATATGTGTATCTTGGTGTCTGTGGTGTGTGTGTATATGTGTATCTTGGTGTCTGTGGTGTGTGTATATATGTGTATCTTGGTGTCTGTGGTGTGTGTGTGTTTATATATGTGTATCTTGGTGTCTGTGGTGTGTGTGTATATATGTGTATCTTGGTGTCTGTGGTGTGTGTGTATATGTGTATCTTGGTGTCTGTGTATATGTGTATCTTGGTGTCTGTGGTGTGTGTGTATATATGTGTATCTTGGTGTCTGTGGTGTGTGTGTGTGTATATATGTGTATCTTGGTGTCTGTGGTGTGTGTGTATATGTGTATCTTGGTGTCTGTGGTGTGTGTATATATGTGTATCTTGGTGTCTGTGGTGTGTGTGTGTGTATATATGTGTATCTTGGTGTCTGTGTGTGTGTGTATTGTGGGGGTTAGCATCAACACTCAGGTAGCAGCCCGGGCTTTGGCAGACAGAGACAGGGACACAGCATTAAAAGTCCAAGTCCAGGCTGTGCCTGGGTTTATTAGAAGGCAACACAATAACACAGCCTTAATGTCAGCAAATATACAAAACAAAATCCTGCTCGGCTGAGCTCTAACTAAACAGTAATGGCCCTGACTACAGCAGAGACACACTCAGTGCCTCTTGTACAGAGACCTTTACATGCAGTAACAGGGCTGCTTACCATGTGGCTTGTAGCATTCCACCTCAGCAGCCATGACAGGCCTCAGACCAGGGTTTATAGGCCTGAGCCCGCCTCACCTGGGGCGTGGGAGTGGCCAAACCCACCAGCTCTTTGAAACCCCTCCCGGAAAAGCCGACCCAGACACAAGCGGATTGGAACCGCTTTATACTAAACATGTCAGCAGCATAGTGCTACTGACACACAGGACTGTCGGTCTCCCTTCAACCGAGTCCAGGCAAATCGGGGGACACGCGTCTATCCATGCGCTCCCTATAGTAACGTATGGGGAGCGTTCTAGGGGAAACGTATCTTCCCTCAATAATGTCGCCTGTCACTGTCTTACATACCCTCCCCCTCTGTTCGAGCCTGTGGGGTCGGACACTTTTAGCCATCAAACAGTGGACTCTTGACAGTGCGTCAGCATTGCCTTGCAGTTTTCCAGCCCTATGTTCCACGGAAAAGCTATAATTCGTAATGTCAAGAACAAAACCTTGTGACTTTGCATTTTTCTCTTTTGCCTGGGACATCCAGGTTATGGCGAAATGGTCCGTGATTAACCTAAAGTGTCTTCCCAGTAGGTAATAAATTGAGGGACTCGAGGCCACTTGATGGCCAAACACTCCGCTCAACAAAACTATAGTTACTCTCAGGCGGCTGTGAGCTTTCTGCTTAGATATGTGACGGGGTGCTCTTCCCCCTCTACCTCTGGGAAAGTACTGCACCTACCCCACGTCCGATGCATCGGTCTGCACAATAAAAATCCTCTTTAAAAATTAAGGGTTGACTAGAACTGGTTGTTTACACGGGGGCATTTTTAATGTTTGAAAGGCCCCTTTCCCGCCTCTTGGCTCCAGTAACCACAACTGATTTACTTTTGCCGTGTCAGGTCTGTGGAGGAGCGGCTATGCTAGCGAAGTTCGGAATGAACCTCCGATAATACCCTACAATACCTAAAAAAGCCCTTACTTGCTTTTGTTGTAGGTTGTGGCCAGCCTTGTATAGCCTCTACTTTATTGATTTGCGGTTTTAGACACCTCACCAATTACATACCCCAGGTACCGGGCTTCTTCCAGACCTTTAAAACACACTTTTTTGGATTTGCTGTAAGCCCTGCTTCTCTAAGCGAATCAAGCACAGCCTGTACCTTAGATAGATGGCTGTCCCAGTTTCCCCACTGAAGATAATTATGTCGTCGAGATACGCTGAAGCATAACGACGATGGGGCTTGAGAAGTATATCCATTAACCTTTTGGAAGGTTGCTGGGCCCATGAACCCAAATGGTAAAGCAGAAACTGAAACACCTTGGGGGGAAAAAAACGGGCTTTTC
>JAODAL010043590.1:0-33703 GCA_025379985.1 Phyllomedusa bahiana
GTCTTTTTTTTGGGGGTTTTAAGTACTTGATTATAAATATTGTCCTGTGAGAGGAACACCCCCCAAACTACATAACACTGCCCCCTAAGACAGGATTAAGTTTATTATAACACTACTCCTTATACACAAGAAAAAACTACTATAACATGTTTCCTTTGGACAAGAATACAACTACTATACAACTGCCCCTATATTCAAGAATATAACTCTATGATGTTTGCCCAATATTGACAGGATTATAGCTATTATATTACTTTTCCTTGTACACAAGAATATCACTACTATACTAATGTCTCCTATGTACAAGAATATAACTACTATAATACTTCCCCTATGTACAGGAATATACTACTATAATATTGCTCCCTATGATCTCATAATACCATCCCTTATAGATAAGAATAAATTTATATCTTATTGCTTGATTTCTCTCGTCTATGATTGCATGATGTATCTATTTACTACCTGAATACAACTATTATATTGCTGCCATATATTTATAGCTACTAATATCTGTAGCTTGCAGCAAGTGACCCTATAGACTTACACATGGTTGTCAGTACAGGTACATACATTTATGCAAAAAAATCCCTGATCACAAATCTGAAATCCACACCTGACTGTTTCCTCCCGTGCTCTCCTGCACCAGGCTGCGGGACATGGCTGTTCCAATAGTAAAACACTGGAAAAAGCTTCCGAAAGAATTACTCAGCCCTAGCGCTATAAGCTCCTGCAACACAAACATAGAAAATTCATATGCAGAACCTATTACAATAAATCATGTAGCTATGATCTGTACATTTTAGTTTAGTTATGCAGATGAATAGTGAAGGCACTTTAAATTGCGAGCATTCACAGTAAGTAGACAGAAAATTAGTCTCATTCCCCACTGAAAACTTTGCAACATAGAATACGAATTTATTAAAGTTAACATTCAATTTTTCACTTTACAGCCAAAGCTCTTAGTTGATTAAATTCATAATATATCTGTTTAGGAGTGCGGTCTGTAACCACCACTAGGAATAGCTGCAGTACTCCAGAGGTGGCAGAAGTGGCCTCTTACATTAACCATTTCTCCTTTGCTCCCTTGGGGATGGTCAAGGTTGGTCTGGCTCAAAGGGTGGGTTCCTGAGCAAGGCAATCCTTTTAAACTGCGTGGGAATCCTTGAGAGAGGCAGAAAGGCAGTGAGAAAAAGGGGTAACAAGCAAGAGGTGGAGTAGAAGAGGTATATACAGTTACATGCAGCAGCTATAAAGTGGGCCCCAGCATCAACTACATTGGTGGGCCCTAGGCATCGCAATCTGACACCGGTAGTACTTTCCCTGGGCCACACCATCTTCTGGTCCTGATGGTGGTACCCTTTATGGTGATGGTGCAGCAAAGGACAGGAGACACAGACAGGTTGTAGATGCAGGCTTAAAGGGGGTTGTCGCACCACAAGGATTGCTTTTTATGTTAAAGATCTTGCAAAAACAAGTCACTTTGCAATATGTATCTATTAGCAATGTCCTAGCTATTCCTAGATATCCCCTCTTGTATAGGCTGCAACAGCTCCTCAGGTTGCTATAGCTACAGACCTATTCAATCTCTCCTGATAGGCTGCCAGTGCTGGTTGCTATAGCTACAGACCTGGCTTCTACTGCAGCAAAGTAGAAGACAAAAAACACGCCCCTGAATTCAACATGAAACCAAGAAAACAGGACTGAGGTAAGATGAATCAATGTAGTGAGACAACCGCTTTAACTGGCAATAGATAGCTGGTCACATAGCACAAAGGAAATCTTCCACCTTAGCCGAGGTGGAGACACACAATTCATTCAACTACAGCTCTGAACAAATGCTTCAGGGTAGCCTAAAGCAGGAGTGACTATTACTATTTCAAGAGCTTTTATAATTCTCCACTTTTTAGCAGGGTGCAAATATGGGGTCTACAGTTCGTTGTATTGCATGTCTATTCACAATCAAGAAAACATGCAGTCTCTTAGCATTCTTTACCTCATGGGTTTCGCACACGTTGTCACTTACTTGCAGGTCGCTTTAAGTATAAAGTGGGTTGCAAAAGTATTCATACCCTTTAAACTTTTCCTCATTGATGTTACAGCCACAAACTTAAATGTATTTTAAATGTATTTATGTGATAGAGCAATACAAAGTAGCAGGTATTTGTGAAATGTAAAGAAAATGATACATTTTCCAAAATTTAGCAAAATTAAAAAGCTGAGAAGTGTGACGTACATATGCATTCAGCCCCCCTGTACTCGGATACCGCTAAAAAAAATCCAGTGTGATCAATTGCCTTTAGAAGTCATCTAATTTACTGTGTCACCCTGGAGGAGCTGCAGAGATCTACATATCAGATGGGAGAATCTGTCCACAGGACAACTATTAGTCATGTACTTCACAAATCTGGCCTTTACGGAAAAGAGGGGCCAGAAGAAAGGAATTTTTTGAAAGCATGTCCTGTTTGCAGTTTGGCATTTGCTATATCCCCTCTATAGCGTTTTGCAAACACTATGTGTGGTGGACAGCCAACACTGCACATCACCCTGAACACACCAACCCTACCGTGAAGAATGGTGGCGGCAGCATTATACTGTGGGGAGGCTTTGCATCAGGAGGGACAGGGAAGCTGGTCAGAGTTGATGGGAAGATGGATGGAACTAAATACAGGGTAATCTTGGGTGGAACGTATTAGAGGCTGCAAAAGCCTTGAGACTAAGGCATAGGTTCACCTTTCAGTAGGACAAAAACCCTCAACAAAGCCAAAGCTATAATGGAATGGTTTAAATCAAAGCATATTCAGGTGTTAAAATACACAGTCAAGACCTAAATTCCATTGAGAATCTGTGGCAGGACTTGAAAATTGATGTTCATAAACATTCGCCAACCAATCTGACTTACAATTATCTGACTGAAAATCAGCCAGAGCTCTTTTGCAAAAAAGAATGGTCGAAAATTCCAGCCTCTAGATGAGCAAAGCTGGTGGAGACATCCCCAACAGACTGCAGCTGTCATTGCAGATAAAGATGGTCCTAAAAGTATGGACTCGGTGGGGCTAAATTCATGTGCATACACACCGCATAAGCCCCGGATAAAGCTGCAGGTGCCCCAACCTCACCGAGCTCCAGGCCGCTGCCGTGGGCCTGGAGCGCCGATGGTCTCTTCAACTGTATGTGCGTCCACTGAACTCGCATACAGCTGAAGACTTCCGTGGAGCAGAGAGCTTGCGGCCCTTTGGGGTATCCAGCAGAGGCAACGTGAGTATGTCATCACGCTGCCTGCGTGATGGGATGACGTCACGCCGCCTGTGCCAGTAAGAAGACAGCGCCCAGCGGAAGCTTCAGGGAGCGAGGGAAAGGCGAGTACTGTTATTTTTTATTTGTAATAGGTCATGTTACCTGCCTATCTATACACTGGTGGCCCTATTATCTGCCTATCTATATACTGGTGGCCCTATTATCTACCCATCTATATACTGGGGGCCATATTACCTGCCTAGCTATATACTGGGGGCCATATTACCTGCCTAGCTATATACTGGGGCCATATTACCTGCCTAGCTATATACTGGGGGCCATATTACCTGCCTAGCTATATACTGGGGGCCATATTACCTGCGTACCTATATACTGGATGCCATATTACCTGCCTAGCTATATACTGGGGGCCATATTACCTGCCTAGCTATATACTGGGGCCATATTACCTGCCTAGCTATATACTGGGGCCATATTACCTGCCTAGCTATATACTGGGGGCCATATTACCTGCCTAGCTATATACTGGGGGCCATATTACCTGCCTAGCTATATACTGGGGGCCATATTACCTGCCTAGCTATATACTGGAGGCCATATTGCCTGTCTAGCTATATACTGGGGCCATATTACCTGCCTAGCTATATACTTGGGGCCATATTACCTGCCTGGCTATATACTGGGAACCCTATTACCTATATACCTACTGGGGGGACCCTATTACCTATCTACAGACTGTGGGATCCTATTATCTATATACCTACTGGGGGACCCTATTACCTGTCTATCTACCAACTGGGAAATATAACGTATATACCTACCTACAGGAAGGGGGTTTATAAACCTACCCAATAGGGGCCTATAAAGGAACTCCCCCTCCCCCACAGCAGGCAACTGGATTTTCTATCACAGAAAAGCCAGTTGCTGTGGCGATGGGGTGTCAACATGCTTTTCTGTTATAACTTCCATTAGGAAGGGAGTTAAATAAACCTCCCAGTAGGTAGGTATATAGATGCTGCAAAAGTGAGGATTCTAAAAGGTTTGTGTAGTAAATTCTACAGAAACGAGTCGTGGACGAGAGACATCATCATGGTGGTCTGGGCCAGATCAAGAAGAGAAGTGAAAGACTCCGATCAGAAAAGACATCTCCTGTGAGTCACTAAATGTAACTGCAGTGTAATCATTTATTTTTTGGTGACTTTTATTTATAAGGTATTACACTGTCATACGTAGGTGAGCGCTTTTGAAAAAGCAAATTTGTCAGCGATTTTCATAGTACAGTGACTGATGAGGTGATGGACGGGATCTACATGAGACACGCGTAAAATTAGTAACAGAAAAATACATGCAGTTCACAATGTGGCGTGAAAAATGCTATGTGAACGAAGCCCTACTGAACAAAACTTGACACAAAGGGCATGTGTTAGGACCCTTGCAACGCTCCTGCTGCTATCAGATAGGGCTGCATAAACCACCTGATAGGTTCCCTTTAAATAACTTTGTGATCCGCTACCCTATCTTCCAGTCTACTCAATCATTCCTGCTTGTGTTGTACAATGTCTAGACAAATAACCTATCAAAGGCTGGTCTACCATAATAACTTGACATTTTCTAGTAAAGAGGAATATTAACCATTTAGAAGGGTACATTCCTGTATACTACATAGCCACCAATGTATAAATAATATAGGTAGCATAGATAGTTTGTTGTGATCAAAACTGCACCAAGTACTAGCAACCTGTCAATATGCAGGGGTTCAGAAATTCACAGACTGGACGGGTAAAGTGGATAGCAAATAACTGATCACTCTAAATATATGTATAATGTAATATTATTCATATCAGACATATGGATTCACATTGATGTAAGAAGGACTGTGTTAAGAGCCCTCACCTGGTTACTGTCCACATTGTAGCCATGTTTAACAGCAAACATCTTGACCAAAGAGATGGTAAAAGCATAGACAACCACAGCAATAGCAAAAGCATTGCCAACCACTCTGGCAAACAGGTCAGTGCTTGGTATAATAGGAGCTTTTAGCCTGTAAAACAGTAAAATAAAATAACTGGTAACCTACCGGCAATCGCGTCACATTATAATGACCACTACTTTCAATGTCAGCACTACTTAGCTCATATAGAAAGTCATGTGCCATGAGCTGGTATGGTGGATATACTAGTATAAGGTGTGGGATAGGCTGTCCGCACCATTATCCCTCGTTGATGTGATGGGTAAAAGAGGCAATTTATCAGACTTACAAAAAGGGATGATTACTGGCTTTCAGTACAAGCGGGACAGTGTTTCTTAAATTGAACTGCACAATTTTAGAACTGTTCTTGTGCGGCTGTGGTGAAAGGCCTCGTTCACACGGTTTATTTGGGCGCAGACTGGAGCCATACTGCGCGCCGTATTTGCGCTGCAGCACGGCTCCAATCCGTCCCTGTCATTACGGTAATCCACAGTTCTCATAGAGAACTGTGGATTCCGTCGCTCCTCCCCGCTCGGCGAATCCGCCACGGGGGAAGAAAGTGACATGCACATTATTTACGGCGCGTAAGCCGTAAATTCTCCCCCACCGCGCCTCGCCCCGCCCCTTATTCAAGCCGTAACTGCGGGCGAAATCCGTCCCGCAATTATGGCTTGAATAAGTTATGTGAACACTGCCAAAGTGTAACAGATAAATGACACCATTGCAAATAAGTGACGTAGAAACTGCAAAGCACCAAGTGCCATTGATGTGAGACATGAACGTCGGCTATGAAGGCGGACTGACATGCTATGGTGAAGCAGCTCACCGCCAAAATGAACATGGGGCTACCAGGCGTGTGTCTAAAACACATCAGTCAACTCTAGTGCATATGTGGCTCCAAAGCAGAAGGATGAGCACTGCACCCAAAAACATTAAAAGATCCCATAATAAAATGCTGCCGAATATGACACCAGTCTTTTTTTAGGTCCAAAATTCCGTTCTGATTAATTTCATTATGTATTTTTAAAGGGGAACTCTAATAAATGGTATAATTCTGAATGCATGGATCTAGGGTGAACCAACTACACATAACATTATAGAATGGGCAATAACTCATAAGGAGCTTTACAAGTCTGTATGCAGTTAGCTCCCCTTAGATATGGCTGCAGGTATGATATTTACAGATGGGCGAATTTCCCGAAATTCAGTTTGTTCACTTCGCCTAATTTCCCGACAAAAAATAACTTCGTTCCGAATTACTTTGGGATGAATCACGTTAAAAAACAGCTATTTCCAGGCTGCACAGAGCCTGCAGGGTGCTGTAGAACGTTGTGCCATGCTTAATATGCAGTGGGAGCTTGGTTTGGTCTTCATACAATGTTGTGTTTTAGTATGACACGCACATGACTGCCGCCGCTCTTAGAATCGCTTCACTATAAAATTCCCTGGGCACTTAAGAGGGCAAAACTGACCAAAAAAACTCAAGCGGGAATGTAGCCTGATAAAGTCATGCCAGCGAAAGCTGGAAAAAAAACAAGCTGAGAGCTCAGGTGGCAACATTAGTGACAGAGTGTGGAGGTGACGGCGGCAGTCACAGCAGCATGAGGTCTTACAGTGGCACAATGACATTCTGGAGGTGGCAAAAACAGCAGTAGGCCACAGAGTGGCACAATGCCACAGTGTGGAGATCACGGCAGCAGCAGCATGAGGTCAGAGAGTGGCACAATGACACAGTGTGGAGGTGGGTGGCAATACCAGTCCCTGGTAAAGATGGTTGGTGGCAGATGGAGAAACTGTCAGCAGATGTGTGGCATCAGGCGGATGGCGGCATCAGAATAGTGGCTGAGGCAGGTAGTTTGAACCCAGACTCATTTCTCACAGTTTGGGTGAGGCGTCATGGCTGATGTAGTCTGATGCCTTAGGCATTGGTGTGTGGAAATCCTGGCCGATCCACGCCTGATTCATCTTGACAAAGGTCAGTCGTTCCCCATTTCCCGTGGACAAGCGGGTTCTCCTTGGGGTAACGATGGCCCCCGCCGCACTGAACACCCGCGCTCTGATGCCACACTACTGGCCGGGCAGGACAGCTTCTCCCAGTGCAAACTCGGCAAGTTGCGGCCACACATCCAGTTTGGCTGCCCAGTAGTCCAGCGGATCTTCTAACTGGGGTAGCAGAGTGCTGTCCACGTAGGCGACCACCTGTTGGTTCAGGGACTGCTCCAGTCCTGCTGCTGGCTGGCGACTGCCCTCCTCACTAGGCGGGTGAAGGAAAGCTGCTCATCAGTGACTCCAACTTAGGTTGCTGCTGATGGAGCTGGTACTGCTCCGACCCTCCCACCTTCCCCAGCAGCTGCGGCAGTAGTACGTGAGCACTGAAGAACCCCCCGGTCAGACCTGTCAGAGGAGGGACGATGCCGCACACAGGCAGCGGCCAACTGACTATGGAGGATTTCCCTATAGTATTTGAGTTTGTCCTCCCTCTCAATAGCTGGGAAAAAGGCTCCCATTTTGGACCGGTAGCGAGGGTCCAATAGGGTGGAGAGCCAGAAGTCATCCCTCTGCCGGATGCTGACTATTCGGCTGTCACTAGCCAGGCAAATCAGCATGCTGCGGGCCATCTGCACAAGTGACTCCGAGGGGCTCCCTGCCTCCATCTCCACTGTATACTGCCACGGTGCTTGCGGGTCATCTGCCTCGTCTTCCTCATCTCCATCCACCTCCTCCAGCTGCTCCTGCTCCTCCTCTCTTGTCACCTGGGTAGAAAATCCATTAATTTCACCAGACAATGCTTCTGCTCCAATGTCCTCCTCCTCCATTTCAGTCCCCACCGGACTCATGTGGCCGCGAGATGTAGTCGCCACATCTCCAGTCCCCTGCCCAGACAGATTTTTCAGCATCTGTTCCAGGACATGAAGCAGTGGAATGACGTTATTCATCCCGTAGTCCTGGCGACTGACAAATAATGTGGCCTCCTCGAATGGCCTCAACAAACGGCAGGTGTCACGCATGAGCTGCCACTGGCTGACATCAAAGTTACACAGGGGAGAAACTCCTGTCTGCCTGGATCATCAAAAAATCTTCAATGGCCTCTCTCTGTTCATACAGTCGGTCCAACATGTGCAGGCTGGAATTCCAATGGGTGAAAACATCGCATATCAGAGTGTGTTGGGGGAGGCCGTTCTGCCGCTGCAACTCGAGGAGGGTGTTCCTGGCTTTGTAGGAATGGATGAACTGCATGCACAGTTTCTGGCCATTTTCAGAATCTTCTGAGGATTGGGTGGAAGACTTCAGGAACCTTTTCACAACCAGATTGAACACGTGCGCCATGCAGGGCGCATGGGACCATCCCTCCTCCGGTGCTGCGCGGACACCATGTTTCCCCCCATTATCCGTCACCATGGTTCCGATTTGCAGTTGGCGCGGAGAAAGCCACACATCGATTTCTTGCTGCAGGGACCGGAGCAGTTCCTCCCATGTGTGACTTCATTCGCCGAGGCAAGCCAGGTGTAAACTGCGTGACACCGCTGTGCCCTACTCATGTGGTATGATGGAGCAGTACTTGTGGAGGCTGAGATGGTGGTGGTGGGGGAGGAGGAAGAGGGGACATTGGCGCAGGAGCCGCAGTTTGAACAACGTGGAGAGAAAGCGGCGTCTCCTGTCCAAGTTGTTGGTGCCGGGCCGGAAGCACATTCACCCAGTGGGCCGTAAAGGACTTTGAAACTGGCCCTGACCGAAGTTACAGCTCCAGACATCCGCGCTGCCGGAAACCCTGGGAACAAACCGATAAAACCTCAAGGACTTGGCCCCTTCTTGTTTCTACATACTTATGAAGTGCTGGTACTGCCTTTTTGCAAAAGAAATTACGGCTTGGAACTCTCCATCTAGGCTCGGCACAAGCCATTAGTTCTCTGAACGGTGCAGAGTCCACCATTTGGAAAAAAGGAGGGAAACTGCAGCACCAACAACTTGGACAGGAGTACGGTCACTTCTGCATCTTAGGATGGTTGGACGCATACTGTTGTCTCTTTGCAATCGCCTCGCTGAACGACTGCTGGCGCCATGAGTAGCGGGGAAACAGGAGCATCTGGATCGGGAGATGATGTCAAAAGAGAAACAGCTCCCTTCTGCAGAGGTGGTGGACCCTTGACGGGGCTGCAAGGGCATGCGTGCCACTGGGCGCTGCGCGCTGCTGTTGCTGCGGCGGCAGGATGGCCACCACATCTGAGCCACGTTTCTCCCAGGCCACCGGAGGGTGACGCTGCATGTTTGACGCAGGGCCGTGGTGACGTTAGCTCCCTGGCCACGCTTCACTTTCTGCCTACAGATTCTACATATACCCATATTCGGCTCCTCCGGTGTCTTAGCAAAGAACTGCCACACCGGGCGAGTATCGGATTTTACCGCCAACGCTCCGCACTGAGTGACTACTGCCGCCGCTGCCCCCGCTGGGGCCCCTGTGCCGCTACTTTCTTGGACCTGCGAAAAGGGTTTTTTACCCCGTGGCCTCTTGGCTCCCGACCCTCACAATGCTGCTATCCTGCTGACTCACCCACACGACCCACTTGCTGGCTGCGCCACTGCCTGACCGCCAAGTGACGCCCCTTCTTCCCTGATGATGCAGCCCTTGCCTCACCCGGCTCCCATGGGCGGGCGGCTACATCATCATCTATTTGTGTTTCATCGTCACTGCTGTCCTCATCACCGGTCCTTGGTATGCAGAGGCGACCCTCACAACATGACCTCCAGCCACTCTCAACATCTATACTTTGCCGCCTACTGCAAGAAGCAGGGGAATTGGCCCCATTTCTTCGCCTGCCAAGTAGCTGCTGACTGCCCTCCTCAAATTGTTCATCCTCGCTATATAGTGGCGCGAGCCCCAGACCACATAGTAGATCTCTGGCTGAAGGAACCGGATGGGAAAAGAGGCGGGTGAGGGACAGGTGAGGGCCGCTGACCCGCTCCAGGCCATGCCAACCCAAGGGCTGTGTCTGACGTTCCACCGACTCTTGGCTGGGGTTGCCAGAGGCCATCTGGGAGGACGAGGATGACCTCGTCAACCAATAAAGACCCATTGGGTCGCTAGTCAGTACACAGCTGCTAGAATGCAGCGTCAGTTGTGGCCACACCGAGTGACCCCTGCTGCGATGTCCCCTTGCTGTGCTGCGACGTGGGCCTGGAATATTTGTGCCTCTGCCACTTGCAGGTGAAGAGCCTGCCTCCTCTCTGTCTGACATACTGTTTGTTCTAAAATGTACAGACACTGTTTGATGAAGATATCTGTATATGAAAAAAAACACACCCTGTATTTGACTCCAAATGAACCCCGTAACAAGCTTGGGAAAACCCCTTGGATAAAAAATTGCGCTCCACAAATGGGCAGGAAAAATTGAAATTGTAGTGTCGTTTAAAAACTCTGTGTATTTTACTGAATATAAAAGCACAAACAGGCTTAATTAACCTTCGGATATGAATAATGCTACAGAATTTCTTCTGTGGCGGTGAAAAACAAAGTTTCTTTCACCACAGCAGAAAAACAACGCTTAATTAACACCTCGATATAAATTGCGCAAAAGAATTGAGCAGCCACAAACTACTAGCTTTGTGGCGTGTTACAATTGCGTGTTTTCTACGCTACAGAACAAGAGAAAAAAATTGTAATTAACCTTCGCTTGTGAATTATGCTACAGGAAAATTGTAATTTTTGCCGGTGAAAAAGACGGTTTATTTTTGTCACCACAGCAGAAAAACGCTTAATTAACCCATGGATGTAAATTGCGCCAAACAATTGAGCAACCACAAACTACGAGCTTTGTAGCGTGTTACAATTGTGTGTTTTCTACGCTACACAACAAGAGAAAAAATTGTAATTAACCTTCGCTTGTGAATTTGGCCCACAAGAAAATTTTATTTTTTGGCGTGAAAAAGACGGTTTCCTTTGAGTCACCACAGCAGAAAAACAACGCTTAATTTAAAACCCCCGGATTAAATTGGGGCAAAAGAATTGAGCAGCCAAAGATGAAGTGGTATTTGTATTATAAAAACGTTGTTTCTTTAAATGAATACAACAGGAACTGGCTTAGATCCCACTTGGATATTCAATGTGCTGTGAGCAGATAGCATTAAAATGTATATGCAGCTGCAGTGGACGCACACTGGACTACAGATCCAATACACCAAAAAATCAGAAATAGAACAATAAGATACGCAGTCTCTGAGACAAGCTGAGACACCCCCCCAAAAATCGCTGTATAAAAATCAGTTCTTCAGTAACAATCAGCCGCGGCAGCACCTTCCCTGATGAGCACAGTTAGAGGAGTGTGAGCTCCCGGCGTCGCGCCCGGACTTATATAGTGCGGTGATGTCACAGAATCCCGCCGGTCTCTGATTGGCTTCATCTCTGCACATGTCATGCAGGCTATGCCCTTCTTTCTCCCAGAGTGCTTTGCCCCATGTAACGCCATGTGCTCGCAGCCATTTTATCAATCAAAAGCACACTTTGTTCAACCGAAGTACCCCAAACTTCGACTTCGTTCAGAACCGAAGTTTTCCTGAAATTCTAAACGAATTCCACTTCGTTAGAATCAATTCGCCCGTCTCTAATGATATTGTCATTCTGTGGGATCCGTTAAGTGATAGATGAATAGCAGTCATGTTTCATACCTTTATGGGAGTTAAATCACATATCCCGATCAACAATTCTCATTTTTCTACAATAGCCCTGCACAACATTGCAGGAGGTGGGGCATCCTGTTCACACAGGGAACAGCCCCAGACTGCCACCGAACTGGGTGATATTGCCCCCTTTTGGGGGTGTAGTGTACATAGACTACACCCTTTTGTGGGTCATTGCAGAATGCCAGAAATATTTTGCTGGGCTGTAAACATGGGCCATATACAGGTCTGGTCTGTAATATCCATTTCAGAAACAGCATGTTTCAAATGAATTAGGTGGGGCTGCAATACCACACCCACCGGTAGACAGGTGTGTCACTTTTTTGAAGAATATATTTTTTTTTAAATTCTGTAAAATTGGTCAATACTTACCCAGTTGGGATATCTCCTACAACAGCCACGCTATAGGTTTCATTCAGATTTACTCCGTATGATATCCCAGTGGCAACAATTAGCTGAAAACAGAAACAGTATGTACTTTAGAGTCAGTACTTGCTCACTAGTTAGTTGAATTGAATGCTGAGCACATACTAAACATACCCCTATAGCAGCTACTTGAGTGAGGACCTCCTATATATGAATAACGCACATCAACATAGGATTATGTGCCACAGGCATTTTATCTTAGGGTGCACTACTGTAATAACAGTAGATTCAGCAATTTCTCAGTTTCCAGAAAGGCTGTTTGGCAACTGATATGGCCAAAATTACTCCTATAATGGTTCATAAATCCCTTGTTGTTCCATGGCGATTGTGATTTAACTTTTCAGATTTTTAAATGGCATATTACTATGTTATTCAGTGAATAGGAACAGGAAATGTATCAATAGGTAAATAGAAAGTTTTTATAGTCATTGGGACACCAGCAATTAGTTATAATCTATAGAAGAATCTGGCAGCAAGTCTAAAATTTCCCTGCAGTGCCCCCCAAAAGTGGAAATCAAGCATTACATATTACTTGCGCTGTCTGCGGATGGACTGTCTGCGTAATGCATGAAAATCCCTCAGTTTTACCACTAAATTCTGTGGCCATTGGCCGATGCATATGGCCGTGGTTTTGTTCTGCATGCAGTAATTCCAGAATGGGACCCTATCCTAAGCGTAGTCAGACTAATTGCAGCTGGGACCCAGCAAAATTTTAAATGCAGCTCTGGTGTGAATAAAGTGCAATTATAGTATAAATAGGGATTAGATACATATATACTCACGGTGATCAGCTCAATAGGTATTGGCATCCGTATTTTTGAGTTGTATTTCTCATTCAGAAATTTCACTGTTAACATGACAACAATAGCTATAATTCCAATGAGAAGGGCAGCAACGTTGGTTTGTGGGAGCTTGCCAAAAAGACTGATCATGGCCTATGGGGTAAATTAATGTTTACCAAAATGTATTGTAACTGAGCATATTTAGTGAAGAATATATTCTATAGACAAAATAAGATGCATAAACTGCAAAAGATATTGGCTGTAATTTTAAATAAATTTTGTGCCTCAAAATTTATTTGAATCACACAACTTAACAAGATAATCTAGTTTGTAAGCAATAATAATAAAAAAAGTAATTCCTTTGATCAGAAGCATGGATCTCAGACAGGACAGAGGGCAACCAGTATCCAAGAAAAAGTGTGCTATCCAGCAACTGGGAAATACTATTTGTGTAATAAAAAGTGCAGGTATAACTCTGAAATTATAAGCTCTCCCGGACAAAGTCCTCTCTTCTTCCGTATTAGTGTGTTATTGTATTTGTCTTTTATTATATACCTTGGCTTGTACAGCACCCTGGAATTAATGGCACTCTAAAATAAATAATAATGATGATATGTTTTGGGCAAGACGCTACATTTAATTAGCTATGACTAGGAGCAATGTCTTGCCTGAAACGCATCAGCGTTATGCTTGCACTTTTATTATAGAAATCATTTTTAACAAGCACTAAATAAAACTTATGATTTTACAAGATTTTTCCCAGAAGCTGGATCACACATGGTTTCTTAAAGAGGTAATCCAAAAATCAATTATTTATTTTGCTGATTTTGTAACCTAGTGCAATTTCGTGTCACATGTGTATCTACATAAATAATTGATGTAATCACCTATTTGTTTATATACACACACATCCAAAAATACACACAATATACTTAAAAGGGTTGTCTCACTACATCGATTCATTTCACCTCAGTCCTGTTTTCTTGGTTTCACTTTGAATTTAGGGGCGTGTTTACTTGCTTCCATTAGGCTGCAGTAGAAGCCAGGTCTGTAGTTATAGCAACCAGTGCTGACAGCCTATCAGGAGAGATCAAACAGGTCTGTAGCTATAGCGACCTGAGGAGCTGATGCAGCTCATACAGAGGGGAAAATCTAGGAATAGATAGGACACTTTTTAAATGGACATATATTGTAAAGTGACTTGTTTTTGGAAGGTCTTTAACATAAAAAGCAATCCTTGTAGTGAGAAAACCCCTTTTTTAAGTCAATTATTTTAAGTAACAGTTTGTAGCAAACAATCTAAAAATTACAGATTTTCATTTTTTCAAGACAGGTTGGTTAATGAAAGAATATACTTAACACTACGGGCAACTCCTTTACTTTTTTCTTTATTGATAAATAAAGTGGTGTCACACACCTTATGGAAGTTGGGTGCTCAGTGGAAAGACCATCCGGCTTAGTTTTCCCAATTTAAAGAGAATACCGGCAAAACCTTTAACTAGCTTTTACGCGAAATATTTTAAAATTATTTTTTCACAAAGAATTTAATTCTCAATAAAACATTAGATACATTAGAAATGAAGATTGTTCCCCCAAGGTCTGATTTTTTTCGGCAAGACAGGCCTTTGTCAGAGGAACCTGTGAAGGTGTGAGCAAGAAGGACTGAGCAGGTAAGTTACTCTTCTGCTCGGTCCTTCTTGCTCCCACCTTCACAGGTTCCTCATGACTAAGGCCTGTATGGCTGAAATGTCGGACCGTTGAAATAATCTACATATTACTTTTATTACTTTTATTCACTACTTGTAGGATTAATCCGATGTACACTTACATAAATCAAAGACAGAGGGTAGCTCCCCTGACTTATCTCCACACCCAGGATACTTTTTAGCTGAGACAGAGTCACATGGATGGCAGCTGCGCTGGTGTAACCCCGAACCAGGGGCTCAGAGAGGTAGGTTACTACAAAGCCAAACTGCACCAGTCCCAACAAGATCTGCAAAGAATAAGAAGTTTTGTGTGAGCAGTATAGTATTATAGTAGTTATATACTTGTACATAAGGGGCAGTAATATAGCAATAATATTCTTGTACAAAGGTGTAAGTATAGTAGTTATATTCTTGTTCATGGAGTGCAGTTTCATAGTAGCTCTGCTCTAATTAACCAAATGTAATGAGATTGCAATAAGATTAAAGGATGCCAATGGGTTTTCATGGCAGCTAGGGGCCTAGACCCGCCTTCACTGTGTGCCTATTATAGTTCAGTGTATTATATGAGCAATCAAAAAACATGTTTAATTCTCCCAGTGAAACTAAAAATCACTGAAAAAAGTTTAATAGACAAATAAGAGGAAAAAATAGGATTTTCTGTTTCCCTATTTACAAAAATAAATAACAACCTATATCTTACAAAAATAAATAAAAACCTATGTGTGTGTGCATATGTGTATATATGTGTAAATAGGGGAACAGAAAATCCTATTTTTTCCTCTTATTTGTCTATTAAACTTTTTCAGGGATTTTTAGATCCACGGGGAGAATTAAACATGTTTTTTGATTTCTCATATAATACACTGGACTCTAATAGGTCCTAATAGGCACACAGTGAAGGCAGGTCTAGGCCCCTAGCTGCCAGAAAACCCATTGACATATATATTTGGTATCTACCCTGAACTATAAAATTATTATGTTATGTATCCTAGACTACTAAATAGAGAGACACAGAATGTACAGAATAATGGCGAAGATATAAAAGTACATCACCTTAACTACTACTCATCTTACCTGAAAGATGCCAACTAATAATGTTAAGGCTGATGCCACCTGAACCCTGGCTGCATCTCTGGCAACAGTGTCAATAACCTGCGATTCATTTATTGTTATCATGAAATTATCAGATGGCGCCAACGACTCTGTAACACTTCCCACCATCACAGAAATCACAGCAAATGTACCTGTTGTGGGAAAATAGTTACACAAGTCTTAGAACAGGTTTTCCAATTTTATTAATAAGTTAATTTTTATACATTCATCTTGGGACACACAGTGTCAGACAGGCCCCAATAAAGCGTGCATTTGGGGGATTAGATCTACAATGCAGTGGCGGAGCTAGAACTTTTGCCACCAAAAGGGAAGTCGCTAAGTTTGCTGCCCCTTTACAGACCACACTCCAGTTTTTCAGTTTAGATCTCTTTTTTTGTTACAACACCGTCCTCAGACCCATAAATCATGTTTTTACCCCTGATGTGACTTGCTTGCGGAGGCAGCCGAGATGTAGCGTGGTACAGAATCGGAAGGCAGGCTCGTAGTCGGGTACAGGCAAGTTGGTCAGGGCAGGCGGCTAGGTTCGTGGTCGTGGACAAATCAGGAAGGTCAGGGCGGAGGCAAGATTCGTGGTCGAGGGACGGGGCAAATGGTTACGGTACACGGTAATCAGAATGAGGCTTCAGGAACGCTTTCTCAGTAGGCAATGAGCACTAAAGATCCGGCAGAGAGCTGCCGGAAGAGGAGCCCCTAAATAAGGTCAGCGGCCGGCACAGCCAATTACCAGCACGCTGGCCCTTTAAATTTGCAGAAGCCGGCATGCGCACCGGCCGAAACCAGGGCGCGGGGAGCCAGGAACGTGGACGGGTGAGTGATTAGACTCCGGGGGACGAGTGCGCCCACGGTCCGGCACCCGGAAGAGTGGTTGGACGGACGTGCCCGCAGCCTGCCGCCACAGGCTCCGGTGCCGGCCGGGACAGTACCCCCCCCCTTTGGTCTCCCCTTCTTTCTAGCCTGGCGGAACCACTGTACTAACCCCCGATCCAGGATATTATCCTCCGGCTCCCATGACCTGTCGTCAGGCACAATCCCCTTCCAATCAATGAGAAAATACCGTTTCCCTTTAGAGACCCCTCAAAATCAAGAATCTCTTCACCAAAAAAACGTTAGTGGCATCCGCTAAACCCGGAGAAGGACGAGGGTGCCTTATAAGAAAAACGGTTCAGAACCAGAGGTTTGAGAAGGGAAACATGAAAGGAGTTTGGGATGCGCATGGAAGGCGGGAGCCGGAGTTTGTAGGCCACCGGGTTCATGCGTTTAAGCACTTCGAATGGACCCACGTAACGGGGCCCCAATTTATAACTAGGCATTTTTTTAAAGGGAGACATATTTGGCCGATAAAACCCCACCTTATCACCCGGAGAAAAAAACTGGGGGGGGGGGGGGGGGGGTGGGGGGGGGGGGGGGGGGGGGGGACTACTTCGCTTATCTGCCTGAGTCTTCGTGCGTGCCGAAAACTTGAAAACAGGCACTGGCGAGTTAAAGGGGACAAACGACCTTGATATCTTGGACCAACATATCTGCTGTTGGGACCTCAGACAGGGATGCTAACAGGAGAGGTGGGCGGGGAGGCACCCGTGGACTCAGAATCTAGAGAATTGGACGAGAATTCTGCCCATGACAGCAAGTCAGACCAGTCATCCTGATGAGCCGAGACGAAGTGGTGCAAATAATTTCCCAGGACCTGGTTGAACCTCTCTACCTGACCATTCGTCTGGGGGTGGTAGGCCGAGGAGAAGTCGAGTTTCACCTGAAGTAGGGAACAAAGGGCCTGCCAGAATTTAGAAACAAATTGGACCCCCCGATCCGAGACGATTTGCAGGGGCGAAAAAAACCTTTGAGATTCTCGGTTCACATAATTTTTTTCAAATTCGAGAAATTTTTATTGAACAGAATATGTCAATGAGCATAAACTCACAACAAACAACATGTCAAGATCACATTATAACAAAGCAAGAACTGCATTGGCAAAAGGAAGAGAGAAGGATCTCAATCACTGAGACATCTAATATGCATAACATGACGTCACATTCCTGATAATTGCCAAGAGACATGCAGAAAATGAATGTATACTACAAACTAGTAGCATTAAGTGAAAAACGGGCGCTGTGAGCACCCATATACCCAAAAGAAATAAAATAAAAAAAATAAATAAAAAAATAAAAATAAATAAATAAATAAATAAAAAAATAAAAATAAAAAAAAATCCCACACGAACAAAACAGAGAAGACAAAACACCCATACAACAATAGGCAATCTCACAAGACAGACATGAAAGAGGGACACACATACAAGATCGGTTCACATAATTTGATCAAAAGATCAAATAGGGCAGTCCTACACTATCTTTTACCTCTCAATAGAGCCACAAACAGGCCTCTCACTGGTCAACCGACCTCCTTTATCCAGAGAGAAAAAAATAAATAAAAAAACCCAACCTGCACATCTTAGGACAGCTTGTAAGAGTGGGCAGGTGCAGAAAATCAAAATGGAGGCACCCTTTCCTCCCCATATAGGTTAAAATCAATATACACCAAATATAACGTATGGTTCTGCAGAAAAAACACTTCTGAAAAAACCTATGCAAACCTGGGTGCCACTGGCAGGGCTGCGGTATATATATATATATATATATATACACACACACACACACACACACATGTACACACGCACACCACTGCCAGCGGCACACTACTGCAAAAAGGGCAATACATTACGTGGAAATCCCTAAAGAAGCATTTATGCTATCTATCATACATGAAAAAACTTTGAGCAACCCGTGCAAACGAAAAATGTGGTGAGAAAATAGGATAGCCAGGCGTGGGGCAGAGGGTAGGCTTGGCAGCGGGACAAAATGCGCCATCTTTGAAAACCGATCCGTAACCACCCAGATGACGGTGTTACCAGAAGAGGGGGGGGTCGGTTATGAAGTCCATGGCCACGTGTGACCAGGGACTGGTAGGGATGGGCAGGGGATGAAGAAGTCCTGCCGGTTTGTGACGAGACGTCTTATTGCGGGCACAGGTGATGCAGGACTCAACGAACTCCCTGACATCCCGGGCGAGGTCCGGCCACCAGTAGAACCGGGAGATAAGAAGGCAAGTCTTACGGGCACCAAGATATCCGGCCATCAAAGAACAATGTCCCCACTTCAAGACTTTTTTTCGGAGTTTGGGACCCACATATGTTCTTCCTGGCGGGACGTTCCGGAGGTCAACAGGAACCGCGGAGAAAAGGCGCACAGGGGGTATAATGTGTACTGGAGCCACTTCTTTGCCGATCATGTCAGCCGCACGTGAAAGGGCAACAGTCTTGACATTCTTTTCCACGGGATGAAAGTAGATCTGGAAATTAAATCGGGAAAAGAATAGAGACCACCTGGCCTGGCGAGGATTAAGTCATTGGGCAGACTGGAGATATCGAAGGTTTTTATGGTCCGAATAGGTACAGATGGGATGCCTGGCACCTTCCAGCAGATACCGCCATTCTTCTAACGCCAGTTTAATGGCCAGTAGTTCTCGATCCCCGATAGTATAATTCCTTTCCGCCGGCGAGAACGTCTTGGAGTGGAACCCACAAGTTACCGTTTTGCCCGTAGGCCCCTTTTGCGTGAGGATTGCTCCAACCCCAACAGAAGAGGTGTCCACCTCTAGCAAAAAAGGCTTCGCGGTTCCATTTCGCGCCAGGATAAAATGCAGAGGCAAAGGCGTTTTTCAACTTCGAGAATGTTTCCCCAGCTTCGGGTGGCCAACTCCTGGGGTTGGAGTTTTTCTTAGTGAGGGCCACGATAGGGGCCACTAGTGTGGAGAAGTTCGGGATGAACTGTCGATAGTACTTACAAAAGCCCAAAAAACGTTGTATGGCCTGGAGGCCAACTGGCCATGGCCATTGCAGGACAGCAGACAGTTTCGCTGGGTCCATCCGTAAGCCTTTGTCAGAGATAACGTAGCCCAGAAATGGTAGACTCGACTGGTGAAAGAGGCATTTCCCCAGCTTGGCGTACAGGTGATTGGCTCGACACTTGGCGGACATGAACTTGGTGAGTCTCCAGGTTGGGCGAGTATACTAAGATGTCCTCCAGGTACACCACGACACAGGTGTAAAGGAGATTCCTGAAAATATCATTTACAAACTCCTGGAAGACGGCTGGTGCGTTGCACAGCCCAAAGGGCATTACCAGGTATTCAAAGTGTCCATCCCTTGTGTTAAAAGCCGTTTTCCTTTCCCATCTCCTTTTCGGATACGGGCCAGATTGTAGGCCCCCCTCAGATCCAACTTGGAAAAGATCTTCGCCCCCTGCAGGCGATCGAAGAGTTCTGTGATCAGGTGTAATGGCTAACAATTCTTTACCGTGATCTTATTACAACCCCATTAGTCGATGCAGGGCAGTAAGGAACTGTCCTTTTCTACGAAGAAAAATCCCGCACCCGCGGGAGAGGAGGATTTACGAATAAACCCCTTCTGGAGGTTTTCACGGACGTAATCCGACATGGCTTGGGTCTCGGGAACGGACAAAGGGTAGACTCCGCCCCGGCGAGGACTGGTACCGGGCAGTAGGTCAATCGGACAGTCGTATGGCCAATGAGGAGGAAGGGTCTCCGCCTTTTTCTCCGAGAAGACGTCGACGAACTCCTGATATTCAGCCGGTAGGCCGGGCAGCGGCTCGTTGAACGAGAGCTGGGAAGCACCGGGCGAGGTACCACCAAACAACGACTTAAGCAGCTAGGCCCCCAGCGGTTTACCTCTCCAGACATCCAATTCAGAGTAGGGGATTGGTGTCGCAGCCACGGAAGGCCTAGGAGAACTGCTGAAGAGGGAAACGGGCAACACGAAGAAAGTGATCTTCTCCTTATGCAGGACTCCTACACGGAGAGTCAATAGCAGGGTGACAAACTGTACGGTATCACTTAAAAGTTCTTCACTGACCGAAGAGATGACCAACAACTTTTCCAGACGGACCACCGGTAGGTGGTATTGCAACACCAAAAGGGCTGGTGAATAAAGTTCCCGTCTGAGCCCGAATCCAGAAAGGCTGGAACCTGGAACGAAAGTCCAGAGTCAGTCACGACTTGGACCAGTGAGACGTAGAGAGGAGAAACTTGCACCTAGGGCCGCCTCTCCCACGGGACCTAGGTGCGGGCATTTCCTGGACGCTTGGAACGTTGAGGACAATTCTGCCGGATATGCCCTGGGCTGCCACAGTAGAGGCACAGATTCTCTGATCGTCGTCGGGCCAATTCTTGCTCAGAAAGTTGCACCCGGTTGAAACCCGCATAGGCTCCTCACTGGGTATGGGGGTGATTGAATAGGCCTCTGGAACACTGGGGGGCCCGGTGAGGGAACCGACGTGGTCGGCTGTCTCACGTTCTTGCCGAAGCTCCTCTTGCCTTTCAGCATAACGCACATCAATGCGGGTGGCCAGTCGGATTAACTCGCTGAGGGAGGACGGGATGTCCCTTGCAGCCAACGCATCCTTAACCCTACCGGAAGAGGCCCTTCTTGAAGGTGGCACATAGGATGGCCTCATTCCAGGACAGTTTCAGGGGTAAGGGCGGAACTGCACCGCGTAGTCTCCCACCGAAGAAGCCCCCTTGCAAGTTTAGGAGGGGGGTTTTTTCAGCGGGGATGCCACGCGGTTTTTCTCAAAACACTGCGGAATTTCCCTTTAAGGGAAGGCTTGTAGATCCGCCGTCAGGGATCGCTCCTGCCCCGAGAGGGTAACCCATGCCAGGGCATTCCCGGAGAGTAGACTAATCACGAACGCCACCCTCAAAACGTTCGGCAGGAATTGGTCCGTCTTTAACTCAAAGTCTGTGCACTGGGTGGGGAAACACCCTGCAAGTTTTGGATCCCCGTCGAAAACTTGGTTTGGTAGGATAAACAGAGTTTTGGGCCCAACGGAGCCAATGGAACTGCGGAGTGTCAGCTGCTGCCTGGGGGCAACAACGCTGGTTAATCCCCCACCCCGGGCAACGGCACCTTGGCGGGATTCATGGCCAAATCTTATTGTCAGGTTGGAGGGTGGTGATCCCTGGACACTGCAAGCGATGCGAACCCCGCGCCGGGGGCGGAATCTAATAGGTCTCTGTTTTCACAACCCCTGCAAAGCGGGATTACTTGCTGCGGCGGGAGTCTACCGGGTCGCTACCCCTGACGTGATTGCTTGCGGAGCAGCCGAGGTTAGTGTGGACAGAATCGGAAGGCAGGTCTAGTTGGGTACGGGCGGTTGGTCGGGGGAGGGGCAGGTTCGTGGTTGTGGACAGGGGAGGAAGGGGAGGGCGGGCGCAAGATTCGTGTCAAGACGGGGGCAAATGGTAGGGACAAAGGGAATCAGAACGAGGCCAAACCTTTTTAGTAGGCAATGAGCACAAAGAGGGCGGAGAGGCCGAAGAGGGGCCCCCCAAAAAGGGCAGCGGGGACACAGCCAATTACCGGTGCTGCGGGGCCGTCCCGGCAAAACCCTATGGGGTGTGACCTCAACTATAGCTATATACTTTCGTAAATAAAAGGCTACTAGTGTGATATGCTGGTATTTATTCCACAGCAGCGCCGGAGGAAACATATTCCCACATACCAACTATCCGTCTTCAAGGAAGGGACAACTTAACCAAAAAAATTGTGCCTATATAATAAATATAATACCTCACCGGGCCCCTTATTAGGAAAAAAACCACAGTAATGGGTTGGGCCCCCTTTTGCCTTCAAACTGCCCCAATTTTTCGTGGCATAGATTAACAAGGTGTTCAACGACCTTAATTGGACCAAGGGGCCCAAAAAGTGCCCAAAAAAAAAATTTTCCCCCCACCATACACCCCACCCCCAGCCTGAACCGTTGATACAAGGCAGGATGGACCTGCTTTCATGTTGTTGACCCAAAATTTTTGACCCTACCACCCAATGTTCGCAGAGAAATCGAACTCATCAGACCAGGGAACGTTTTTTTTCCCAAACTTCTACTGTCCAATTTCGATGAGCTTAGCAAATTTTGGAGCCCCCATTTTTTGTTCTTTTGCTGAAAGGAGTGGCACCCCGGTTGGTCTTTGGCGTAGCCCATCGCCTCAAAGTTTGCCGTACTGTGCGTTCAGAGATGTCTTTTGCCTACTTGGTTTAACGGGGCTATTTTACATGTTTCCTTTCTGCAGCTCGAACCAGTTCCATTTTCCTTTGACCCCTGGGATCAACAAGGCATTTCCCCCACAGGACTGCCGTCCACTGGATGTTTTTTTTTTTTTTCGGACCATTCTCTGTAAACCCAAGAGGTTGTGCGTGAAAATCCCGGGGAATCAGCATTTTGAAATACTCAGACCAGCCCTTCCGGCACCAACAACCATGCCAGTTCAAAGGCATCAAACACTTCTCCCATATGAGCTCGGTTTTTAACGCAGGGGGTTGTCTTGACCATGTCCAGCCTAAATGCACTGAGTTTTCGCCCTGTGATTGGCTGATTAGAAATTTAATTTAACGGCAGTTGGAAGGTGTACCTAATAAATGGCCGGGAGTGTATAGAACGACTGCGTTCAGCCCCAACATGCCATTCTCTGTAGCCCGCAGCATTTTCTAACTGTATTTAAGAAGCACATACCAAGAGGGGAGCAGGAAAGAGGACTAGGGAGCATTTGTCGAAAAGGGAAGAGCAACGGGTTTACTTACACTCTCCCTCGCCCAGTTCACTAAACTCTGGCTGACTGCTGCTCACAGTATGCCACCCAAGTTATACTGCCTGTGGCGGTCCACCCCCTTCTTACACCACTGCTACAATGTTTCTCTTTTGCTATGTAGGATCTAGGTTCAGGACCACTGATGGGGTCCTACCACATAACTCCATTCTGTACAGCTTTAGTTTAGGTACTTAAAATAATGTCTTCTACTTGGGACATTGTTAAAAATGGGATCTGTTGGTAGATGGGGAGCACACAACACTGAAAATCTGTGAGTTATATAAATACAAGGACACATATTATACACATTTACCTGCCGAGATGTGTCTTGAAGTTCCAAATATGGTGTAGAGGACTACAGGATAAAATGATGAATATAAGCCAAACACTGGGGGAACACCGGCCAAAAGAGCATAGGCCAAACCTATAGTGATAGATTGAAAAAAATAATAATAATATTATGGACAACAAAAATAAGTCACTTCTAGAAAAAGAGAAGACTTTTTAGGAGAGCAGGTAAATGGGTTGTCCAGCCATAGGAAAGGCCAATAAGAAAAAAAAAAAAGCCTATACACAACTTCATCTACTCCTCCTCCTGGTCCTCTGTTTACCTTCGTTCTCTTCTGAATGGGGTATCACCACTGAAACAGTCATATGCCTCTGTTTAAATCAGCAAAGGGGTGTGATTGGCTGCAGCACTGAAATTTCCATTTGGATGTAGCAAAATGAGAATGTTAGAACAGAGGGACTCAGCGCTGATAGCGGGGGCCGGGGAAAGGCGAGTAATAGTTTAATTTTAATGGGGCAGTAGGAGCCATCTATCACAGTTTATTAAAGGGACACTGCCATCAGAAAGGAGTATTTTTGTTGAAAATAATATTCCTAGAAAACGATTTTTTTTTATAGAAGTTTTGGCGATTTTTTTATTTTGGCAGTCTTATAAAATTAAAAATAATATATAAATTATTGTCCTTCTCTAGCTGTGTGAGAGAACTTTTTTTGGCATGGCAGACTAATCTCACTTTACAGCTACTACTTATCTCTATATAATCTCATTATAAACAGTAGGTAATGACATGATTGCTCTATTGTTCTCTCCACATGGATGGATAAGATTATACTAAACCATGAGCAACACATGGAATGAAAATAGGGTAATCTTTGTCTGCACTGGGGGAGGAGGGGATCTTTACACTTATAAGGTTATTGCTGATAATATTTACACTTCTGAGACCAGAGCATCAAACAATCATCTTACGGTTGTGGTATTAGAGCTCAAAGAAAGAAAGTGAAGGAAAGTCATATACATAGCAGAACTTTAAAAAAAAAAAAAAAAAACTATATAAAAAAAGACAAAACAACCACCCAATTAGAAAAAATAAGCCATATACACTATTTACAAAAAGTCAGAGATATTTGGCTTTAGGTTGAAATTTCAAGACGAACTGTTCAATTTTACAGTACTTTTTGTGCAACTTGCTGATCTCTAACAAGGAGCTTAATGGCAAAATTCAGGCAAAAAACTGGCATTTGATCCCAGAATCGGCCAATTAATTTAGGGGATCAATTTGAATTTGGATTTAAATAGTCCTCCTCATCATGCTGTTCACATTTTGACATCATGAGACCAAGACAACACCTTACAATTGATCAACAATAACTCGTCATTGCAAAGCGTCAAGCAGGATGCTCTCAGATGGAGGTGGCCACTGAGCTTAGAGTGTATCAGTGATATAGAGAGACTGGAAGAGTCACAGAAAGACAAATAAGTGGATGTCCTTTGGCTCCATCACTCACTGATGACCGCTTCATTGTAATCACTGCCCTGCGGAACTGGGTGGTGAATGCCACACAACTCCAAGCACGTTTAAGGGAGGTGAGAGGCAACTAAGTGTCACATTAGACCATTCGTAACCATTTACATCAGCAAGGTCTGCATGCTAGACAATCGGCAAAGGTAACTGACAGATACCTGACTGAAGCATAGCACTATCCTTGTGTCTTCAGCATCCTTGGCGGCCATCGTTTCTGCTCAGAATAAATCGACTTTCATCACCGAACAGCACTGAGGACCACTGGTCCCTCGTCCAGCATAGATGCTCCCTGGCACATGCAAGATGATGATGTCTGTGCCTGGTGGTGTGGTCAGGCACCTTGCCAGTCGTCTAGCACGGTTATGAATGATCTGACGTGACCCTTGGTTGTCTCATACCTCCCTTAAACGCACCTGGAGTTGTGTGACATTCATCATCTGGCTCTATCTATCTAATGGCATTATCTATTAGGATCCATGTTTTTGTCCCAGTTCAATACAAACACACTAGTAAGAAATGGAAGTCTTAATACAGATGTGAACATAGCCAAATAATACCAAATATTTCACAGTTTTTTAATGTATAAAAAATGGTCTGATTTTTTTTCTTCAGAAACAGCGCCACACTTGTTGATAGGTTGTGTCTGGTATTGCAGATCAATGGCAATCAGCAGGCACAGTCAATACTAAGACTTGCTGTGTCTGAGTTTCTAAGTATTGCTGTTTCCTATATCTATTCAGAATTAGGCCATCTGGCTGCCGGTCTATAGCATCAGAGTTCGGATTGTTAAAGAGGTTTTGCCACAAAGTGAGTTCCTTACCTCTTATTTGCTCAGGAGAGAAGATAAACAAAGCATGCTGAGTCACGGGGAAGAGGGAGAAGGGGTGAGTAGAGAGCGATTAAGCAGTGAGCGTCTGCAATGTTTACTCAAATAATTACATTACAACCAGTGGATTCTCAGTACAGCAGACAGCCTCATACACTGCACTTTTCTCCCCAGCACCTTGCAAGCTCCTTCATATTCCCTGTCATCAGATAAGAGCAAACACGCAAGTGCGGCCAGATCAGCTCCTGTCAGTGTCTAATGTAAACTTTCAGGAAACTAAGGGGGACTGAGCAATGCTGTAACTCTCACAGGCTTCACTTTTTGTAATCACATATATTTAGAAAAGAGATTAAATACCCATTTTGGAGGATCCCACGTCAACATTACATCGTGGCAAAACCTCTTTAATCTTATTTTGATAGCAGAGATTCTGTACCAGGAGGAAACAACATCAGAAAGACAATGACTACTGTTATCGCTGTGTATATTGAAAAAAAAAGTATATATATCTCAATAGTCTGGAAAGGGCTGTCGTGTATCTCAGTGAAGTCATAAACTGCATCAGATTATGCCCGCCATTATTTTGTCAAAAAATATTGCGTAAAGAAAGTCAGCCAAGAGATGGTGTAAGCAAGCAGGTGGTACTACCATAAGGGACCCAGATAGTAAATTGTACATAGTGTTGCAGGTTTTCTAATACGGTTAATACATCTGCTCCAAGTGCGTCATTTATGTTGAGAAAGGAAAAATAAAAAAAACCTGTTGCCCACAGCAACCAGTCAGCTCAGCACTTTCATTTTAGAAACTGAGCTACAAAAATGAAAGCTGCAGTCTGATAGGTTGCTATGGGCAACGGGGTCATCACTAGTCTGCACCGCTTACTAATGCACCCAAAACCCCATTCATGTTTTACCTTGTGGAAGCTGAATGATCCCAACACTGATCCCAGAGATGATGTCCCCGAGAAGCCATTCTTTGACCGGATAACGTGGCAGCCAAGTAAGGATTGGGATAAATTTCAGTAGAAGGGATTTCACAATTGCCCCAGAACATCTACATTTTAAAAAAAAGTTCATATGAAAATACATGGTTCTCATTAAAGTGCATAAATGTAATTAGAGAGGAACATGCAGCTAAATAGAGATCATAGATAGCCACATGGAGCATATAAAGCCTCATCACACAGGTCCTTGACAGGAATGTTCGTCTTATGTCACGTTTAGGTGCAACATATAATATAATATATAATATAAATACTAATAATATATATATATATATATAATATATATATATAATATATATAATATATATATAATATAATATATAACACACAACCAGATATATTAGGAGTTTTACAATACAGGATGTGTGGTGTGTGTATATATATATATCTATCTCTATCTATCATACGTACACACACACACACACACACACACACAAAGAACAAAATCCACAGCACTCAACAGAAAGTAAAGTGCAAAACAGTAGTCCACTCCTCCATGCCAAAGCAGCGATTGCCAAGTGCATTTTGTTCTTTGCATTTGCTTGGAAGCTTTTTGATCAAAGCTTTTTTTGCTGGCACCCAGTGTTGGACTGAGCTGTCTGGGGCCCACCAGTGGAGCCCATTCCTGGGGCCCACCAGTGGAACCGATTCTTGGGGCCCACCAGTGGAGCCCAGTCCTGAGGCCCACCAGTGGAACCGATTCTTGGGGCCCACCAGTGGAGCCCATTCTTGGCGCCCACCAGTGGAACCAATTCTTGGCGCCCACCCGTGGAGCGGATTCTTGGGGCCCACCAGTGGAGCGGATTCTTGGGGCCCACCAGTGGAGCCCATTTTTGGGGCCCACCAGTGGAGCCCATTTTTGGGGCCCACCAGTGGAGCGGATTCTTGGGGCCCATTCTAATCTACAGATAATGTGCATGACTCTTGCTTTCTGCTTTTCTTTCTCTGCTTGTCTCTGAAAAACAGCCCCAGGTCCGCTATTCTCAGTGGCCCACCATGCTCAGGGACCCACCCTGCTCCCCTGTGGCCCAGTCAGAATCTGCTGGCACCTACTTTTTATTTTTGGCATGCTGCTCTTTTTTTAGGAGTGTGATCTAGAGCTTCAATCACCTGCATAAACAGGGTTGATGCAGCCAATTTTTTGTTGAACTGTATTTTTAGTTAAGTTTTGTAAAAGTCTTACAAGTGAAATAATTCATAAGACACAAAGTTATGTAACAATATACAGTAAATACAAAACGCCAATAAGAGATGGCAATAGTTCAAGAAAGGTGCAAATACAATCTCACTCGATTAAGCATACTTGATATCTCACATCCTAGCAGTAGGTGGTAAGTTATAAGGGCGGTCACATCCTGAAAACTACTCAGGTGTACAAGGACAAAGCGTTTTTCAATAACATCAAGTCACTAACAACCTAGAACTAAAAGACAAACAACAAGACACAAGAGGGAGAGAAAGGTAGAAAGCAAAGCTCATTAGACATCCATCATATAATGTAATTAGCCGGTATATGCATCTAGGATCCCACTCAAATAAACACACATAGTGATCACATAAACATCCCATAGAGACCAGATCGATTTGAACAATTCTATTCTATTATAACGGGAGATGCTGTTAGATATTCCATACAACTAACGTCTTCAAGTCTTTGAAATAATTTGTCAGTGAGAGGATGGGGGGGGGGGGGTCTCTGCGCTTCCAGAAAGAGGAAATTAAACATCTCACTGTCATGAGAATATAAAGTAGTAATTGCATTAGCTTCTTCTTTACCGGACGTGGAGTTAGATTGAATAAGAATAGCATGGGATCCTTGGCTATGCATAACATCATGATGATGCAGCAGCCAACTTTAATCTTCACCTTCCAACAACATTAACTTCCTTATTTTACCACCAACAGAGGTAAGGACGGCCTGTTTTTGTACAAGATTATCTGTATTTTTTTTTCTTAAAGACACCATTTAACTCCTTAAAGAGGCAATTTTCTTTTTTTCCTTCTGTTTTTTTTTTTTTTTTTTTTTTCCCTTTCTAAAGCTATTTCACACGGCTTTAATGCGGGGCGTAATTTCGCCCCCCCAAAAATTTCGCCCGGTGCCCCCCGGGGGGGGGAGCGGGGGGGGAGCAGGGGGCCGGCCTTTGCCGGCCCAAAACGAATTGCCCGCGGGCGATCATCGGTAGTAATTCCATGTCAATTATCTCCCCCGCGGCCCCCGGTTCGCCGGGGGGGTAGAGGGGGCGTAATCCATTTCCTAGAGAACTTGAATTACCGGTAAGAATGGGCCGTTTTTCGGGCCCGTAAATTGGCGCATTCGGGTGTAATTACGGACCGAAATAAAACCCATTTTTAACCTGTGAACAAGGCCATAGCCTAACATTTTTATTTTTTTCCCCTTTTTTAAGACATGAGGACTTTTTATTTGCATACAAGATTACTTTTTAATTTTGGCCACTGACCGTACCCTAAATATACTGGGGAAACCCAATAAAAAAAAATAATCTGTGTGGATTTTAAGTGTGAAGAAAAAACCAACTGCACCCTTTTTTTTCCCAGGGTTTGGCATTTATGGAGTTCATTTTGGGTATAAATGACATTTTATTTATTCGTAGGTTACGCGATTTTTGATTACATCAAATTGTAGTTTTTTGGAAAGTTTTAGTACTTTGTTTTTTAATCGACAAAGGGGAAATCATTTTTTGACACTGACGTAATAGTTTTTATTGGGATGATTTTAGATTTGTGTGACTTTTTGATCATTTTTTTTAAAAATTTTTGGGGGGATTTTTGTGAATTTTTTTCTTCTAGTTTTTTATCAATAAATGATTTTTATATTTTTAATAGATCAGATGCAACAAATTTTTTATTTGTAAATGGCAGAAGGGGGGTTTTAAATTTCCCCTTTTTTTTTTATTTTCATAGTAATCCCTCTAGAGGACTTAACCATTGGGGGGGGCCGATCACTTGAGCCCATTTGCATTATTTAAAAAAAAATAGAAAATTTATTAAAGATGGTGTTATGGTAGAAAGAAATTGGACGTAACATGGCCCCACAGAACAATCGATCAGGGACAGAATAGAACACGAGCGGGATTGAACCCCGGGCTTCGATCCCTTTTTTTTGCAGCGGGTTCAGCTCTTTTTTGCGAGCCCCTTAATAATGATGCGCAGCAGGATTGAAGCAACGTCGTCCCGCTATCTGGGCGGGTGCACTTTTTCGCTAGGCGTTTTTTAATACTCCCTTCACACTGCTGCCATGTTTTTACAGTATAGGGGGGGAAAGGGGTAAAAAGGGTTGATATACTTTGTGGTCCACTGAGAAACCTAAAAAAAAAAAATTATAATTTGTGAGGTGGCATGGAAACAAAATATAATTCTACCACTGTTTTTTGGGTTCATTCTAAGGCCGTGTTCACACGGCTTATTCCCGACGGATTTGTGAGCCGGATTGCGCTCACAAATCCGGCGTGAATAAGGGGTGGGACGGGGGCGGGGCCGGAGAAACGGCGGGGGCGCTCCCTCCCCGGCCCCATAAAACAATGCATTGTTTACGGCGCATACGCGCGTAAATAATGTTCATGCATTTTCTCCCCCCGTGGCGGATTCGCCAACGGGGAGGGAGCGACGGAATCCACTGTTCTCAAATAGGGGCAGTGGATTCCCCGTATTTACTCCCGACGGATTTGGCGCCGTACTGCAGCGCAAATCCGGCGCGGAGTATGGCGCCAATCCGCGGACAAATAAGCCCGTGTGAAAAGGCCTTAACATTTGTTCACGGTTTAGAGAAAATCATATGTTAACTATTCACAGGTTTACTACAAATACCAAATATAATGGTTTTTCTTTCTTTCACGTTTTTTTAAAAAAAAAAAAAAACAAAACTTGAAAGATACTTATGGCGACAGGTATGAATATTTGGCGCTGACAGGCCAGTCCTAAATCGTCCTAATAAAGAAAGTTTTAGAATGCGCCAGAATGTATGAACCTGTCTTCGCAGTTCATACATATAGGCGCAGTCTAGGTTTCTAATAAAAAGTCTGGCTCAGGCAGACCACGTTACCCTGGTCTGGCTGAGCTAGCTGTTCTACGCCTAGGATTGGCGTCCCAATATTCATGAATGTGCCCTACTTCTATGAATGTGGTGCGACGCCCCCAAATCTTTGGTGCTTTTTACAGAGGGACTAGGCGGTCACCTACCTTCGCCTACCCATCATCCCGGCCCTGTGCAAGGCGATCGGGTGACAGTGGGGGTCCCTGCCTACATCTAAGTGCCTAAAATCCACAGTCCCTATTACCATGACATCTAAATGGTTAAACAGCTAGGATCGAGTTATCTTCAACCTCCATGCACACCCCTACCAACTTCTGCCCATTTATGTAAGATTGATATCAGGAAAAATGTTAAATGATAAAATTGTGACTTCCTACACCGACCATTAGAAGAAGCTTAGGAGCTTACTTTCTACTTGCATTATTGAGCCAATGTATAAGAATAAGCAAGTTTCCTCTAGTTGGTTGGCCTGCAAGTAGCTAGCATTTCAGAATTAAAGGGGTTTTTGCCATGATCTAATGTTGACGTGGGATACTCCAAAATGGGTATTTAATCACTTTTCTAAATATTTTCTCATTAAAAAACCCTGTGAGATCTACAGCCTTTCTTACATGCCCTTCAGTTTTCCCGACAGTTTACATTAGACACTGACAGGAGTTTGATTTGGCCGCGCTTGCATTTTTGCCCTTATCTGATGGTAGGGAACGTGAATGAGCTTTGAAGGGACTGGGGAGAAAAGATCCCATGTCTTTTGTATAGAGAATCCACTGGTTGTAATGTAATTAACTGCGTAAACATGCAGACTCTCCCTGGCACCCTGCTCAGCCCTCCTCCCCCCTGCATCAGTTTGTGAACAAATGAAAGAACGCTGACTGCTCTGAGCTCCCTCTTTTCTCTCCTGTGCACAAAACAGTTATCCCCTGTGGATTAGCCAAACAATGTTTACTCAACAAAAGAGACTGAATATCAGGAGCGTGCATGGGAGTAGTGCAATGACAAACACCAGAGAAGTACTTCTTTTTTTGAATACAGAAACACAACGCCCTTTTTTCAAGCCTCAAGAGGGGAAATATCAGCCTGTTAGGGGAAGGAACTTACTTTTTGGCAAAACCTTTTTAAAAGGGAACCTGTTTAAAGCTGTCCCCATCTGAGAACAGGATAGAGGGAAGCGAAGCTCTGTGATATTTTAGTATGATTTTTAAGCAAGATTCAGATTAAAGAAACAAGTAAACACCAAAACAGAATGTGAAACTACTACTGACCCCCAACCACTTATAATGACTGACAGTTTGCCCTGTACACACACTGATACAGCAAGAACTAATTACTGTAGACGGACGGGGTAACAGGACTTCTACTGTTTACCAAAGAGTCCTGTCCCGGATTTTCTCTGCCTTTATTAAAAAAATTGTGCTCTAAAAACATATAAACCTATATTCACATGCAAGATTGCAGTCTAATAAATTGAAACTGTCACTATGGAGGTTCTATTGCGCTAGGATCCAAACATAGGCAATAGGCATAGGGATTTCCGCTTATCCACCTGAGATACATTTTTTTTTCTATTATATTAAAAACATTATAAAATAGAAATAGAAAGGCCACTACTCTACGAGTTTTCGCACGCTTCTTAATGTGCTTCCTCAGGAGTAAAAGCCAAAATGGCTGACGTCCATTTTATATAGCACCAAACATTGTCCAGAAAACCGGAAGGAAATATATCTCTCATAAAAACAGAGAATATATTTCACTTCTGGTTTTCTGAACATGTTTGTGCTATAATAAATGGACATCAACCATTTGGCTTTTTACTCCTTAGGAAGCAAAATTAGGAAGCGTGCGAAACGCGTAGAAGTGTGGCCTTTTTTATTTTATAAATTTTTAATATAATAGAAATAAAAGTATCTCAGTTGCATAAGCCGAAATTTTTTATGCCATTGCCCATGCTGGATCCTAGCGCTATAAAACCTCCATAGTGGGCAGTTTAAATTTTTTTTGACTGCAATCCTTGCATGGATATATCCCTCCAAGCCCCGTTTGCAGAGCAGGAGTGAAGTTGGGAGGAATCACAGCTGGACTGTGATTTTTAAATTTTTAAATGTGTTGTACCAATAGTACAACCGGCTTCAGGTTAGCAATTTCGCCATAATATAAATTTGAAACCAAGTTTATTTCATCTGAAATTACTACACTACAGGTGGGGCGCCTATTCTGATCCCCCTTTCCTATTTGTTCCTTTTTGTCTTTGAGGCACTAAGGCCAAAGATTTGCACAATATTGATAAAAATATAAAAACCCATATAATCATTTGAAAACCCAAAAGTCTTTCCCCTCTAGCACATCCTGTTCGCAAATAGGGTAGCCTACATCACCTGAAATTTCCCCCATTTAAAACAGGGCATGTGGGGATTTAACTAAACAGGG
>JAODAL010043591.1:0-33703 GCA_025379985.1 Phyllomedusa bahiana
GTGGTATTGATTTACATACTCGGGAAGAGGGTCATGAACGTCCCAGCGAGCGTCCTGACCATCTAAGTGGGGCGGGAGAGAGTAGCGGAAGACTCACGGTCCGGAGGAGCCGACCAGACCGTTTCGGAGCGATATATGTGAGATACCCATAATGCAGTACATAGTAACTAGCGTAACAATAACTTGCAACCTACTAAAAGACAAAGTTAAGAGCATAACCACTAATTATCCCATGTGATCTGAGACCAGAAAGTTTCAAAACATTTTCCTATTTGAGGACCCCATTATTAACTAAGAGGTGGCCATCCATGACCCTTAGAATGACCCCGCGTCTCTCTTTGCGTCCAATGTGATTGAATTAGTTCACCTCCTCTCCCCGTAGAAAGCGCCTGGAAGCCGACTCAGGAGAGTCATAAGTGGTTTGTTGGCCATTTTCAAGCACTCGTAGTTTGGCCAGGTACAGTAACTGAAACTTATAATTGTTTTCGTGCAGAAATCTGCAGATGGGTTGGAAAGCTTTGCGTTTCATTGACACTTGGTTAGAAAAGTCCTGGAATATCAGAATTTTCTCTCCTCTTACAGTTAAGCTTCTTTTTTGCCTATAGGCTTTTAATACTAGCTCTTTCACTGTCCAGTTATGGAAGCGAGCTATCACAGCTCTCGGTTTTGTATCTCTCTCTCTTCTGACTCCCAGTCTGTGGACTCTCTCGATTTGCAGAGGGTCTTGTGAGATAGACATATCTAGTGCCGAGGTCACTTCTTTAATGATGAAATTTGCTAGGTTATCGGCCGTGACCGATTCTGGAATTCCTATGTCCCTTAAGTTATTTCTACGCTCACGGTTCTCTAGGTCTTACATTTTCGCGTCTAAGGCAGCGATCAAAGATTGGTGAGAGGTTGTCATGTTGTCAATACGAGTCATTTCTTCTTCCGTTGACACCGCCCTTGTCTCTAGATCTGCTATTTTTTGAGCATTGGTGGAGATTTGTGCCAGTGCTGCATTGACTGAGGCCTGTATTAAGTCAATACGCCTGTCTAAAACGGGAAGCATTATATTCGATACCTCTTGCGCTAAAGATGTAGCGGCGGCAGTAGCTTGTGAGGTAGAAGGTGCGTCTTCCGTTTGGGTTGAGCTAGTGGTTGCCGTCTGGCCCTTGCTTTTCTTTGGAGATTGGGAAGGAGCCATGTTTGGAGTAAGATGTTTAGCTTGTTTAATAGTTTGCTTGCTATGTGGGGTTGGTGGGGGCGAGGGTTCTTTCCCTCTCAGAGTATTGTTGGTTAATGACGAGCGGGTGATTCTTTGTGCCGGGAGTTTGTGAAAGAATTTATCCATACTCCGGTCAGCAGTACAAATGATATTGAAGACTGAAGACCTGTCCAAGAGAGACGCAGTGGGTCGCACGTTACAAGAGAAGGGGGTCTCAGAATGTTACGCAACCTGGATCACATGGGTATTTCTAAGATAGGCTTACATTTCTTGGAGGCAAGTCCTAAATTATCTACACAACCTATAACAGCTATGAGAAAATAGTATGTTAGTAAGGTAGGGTGAAAGTCAGAAGGGAATGCAACACCAACAGCCTATGATTTTAGGCTCTGATAACAGATAGAGATTATGTATCTTGTTAGCAATCGATATGTGAAGTTTTGGTTATTAGTGGCTAAGTGATGTTCTTTCTAAAGGTTATTGTTTGTGCAGTGATAGGGATCCTATGCCGTGGATGATGAGTGACAGTTACCCTAATTCTGAGGGTAGACTGAGGTGAGGTTTTTTTTTTGGAAGCATTAATAGACTGCAGCAAAAGGGGCAGGTCTATCCTGAGTGACTTCAGCAGGGAAAGAACAGTTAGTCACACTAGAGAAGTCGAGGGGGGTGGTTGACTCAGTGGGGGTCTTCTCTGTATAATAGTAGGTAATTATCACTTAGACAAATCTCGCTGTGTAAAAGTATGTATTTAACAATAGTTGAGTGCAGAGTCTCACTCTCTATGGTAGAAGAGCCTTTGTGAGATGTAGTGTTGCTGTTGTTAGTATTGATTTGTGGGATTGTGGTGCCCTCTAGTGGGGTTATGTGGAATTATTGTCAGGTGAAATGCTTAAAGGAGGAAGACCAAGATAAATCCAGGTATGAGAGCAATAGAGAATACACAATATTACAATTCCCTTTTCAGCCTTCCCACCAACTACCACTTCCCCTACGGTGTCCCAGGCCTTTCGTGTAACTGCTACCCCGCAGTTAGAAGGTTGAGTAAGGTTTCTTAGGTGTTGTCCGTTGTTAGGGGAGAGAAGGACTTTAGCGGTTAATTGAGACCTATTCACTTAAGAGATATTGCTGTAAGGGATTGAGCACTGGTTCATTCAGTCTCAGCTATTCCGGTGGTCGGACTTTGCAATTTGCTCAAACCCCCAGTGTCCTTTACCAAGTTCGGCCTGAGGCTGAAAACAATAGTTCAGGTGTACCCTGGGCCTCTCCGTTCAAAATGTGTGGGCAGTGAATGGGGTACTTTGTCTTCTATTGAATTTAGTGAATTGTGGAGCAGTTTCCCTTAAGCCTTCCCACTGAGTTGGGCTTATGAATGGCTGGAACTACTGGGATGATTCTGTAACCCCAGTACCTGTTTGAGGTGTTGTGTCCGTCTCCCGCTGTGGCCGCGGGTCTGCCTGCCGGCGATCCCTGCCGGGTCTGCGAGGGTTGTAAGTTTACTCACAGTTTGTGGATCAGTGATGGTAATCTGTGGAAGGCAAGCCGGCTCTTTTTTCATGTATTTCTTTGCCGCCGTCCAGAGCTTAGTAGCGGTTACGGCGTCTCCCGTCACTGCTTCAGTGCAGGCTTCAGTGACTGTTTAAAATGGCGCCTTGATCCCGCGCGCGGGAAGGGAACCGTACGATGTAATGGAGTCGTTCGCGTATCGGGTGTCTTGGGGCCCGTTCCGCCGATCGTGTGGTCGCGCTGGGACCGAGGGCCGAGTGCAAAGACCGGGTCTGCAGGCAGTCCCGCCGGTGTAATGCCGACTCTTTTCCGGTCGTACCTGCTTTTGTAATGGTGAGTTTCACCTTCCTCCGGTATTCAGATCACGCGAGGAGCTCCCTCTCGGGTGACTATAAGGAGCCTCTCGGTCTCCGCTGACAGGGAGGCTGTGCGGTATTCAGGGCACAGAGTAATGCGCCCAGCTGTTTGTGTCTCGGACCGGGGTTCGGCGTCCCGAGGCAGTCCAGGCAGCAGCAGGGGTAGCAAGACGTGCTACTCAAGGCCTCCGGGTAACAACTTGAGAGTCTCCGGTGCACAGGGACCTTCAGGGAGTACTTTCCCGGGTGATGGGTACAGCTTCCACGGAGGATGTTAAAGATTTTCGCTCACATTTTCTCATGCACCGAGGAGCTCTCCTAAGCTGCGGCCGCACTTGACGCCCCGCCCCCGGAAGTATCTTTTTTTTGTTATCAGTGCTTCAAAATAAAAAAAAACTATATAAATAGGGTATCGCCGTAATCGTATCGACCCAGAGAGTAAAGCTAACTGGTCATGGATAATGCACGGTGGGCGCTGTTAAAAATAAAAATAAAAAGCACTACTAGGATTGCACTATTTTCCTCACCCTGCCTTCCAAAAAATGAATTTAAAACTGATTAAAAAGTCTTGTTCCCCCAAAAATGATACCAATAAAATCGTCAACTCATCCCGCAGAAAACAAGCCCCTACACAGCTCCGTACACATAAAAATAAGAAAGTTATTGCTCTTGGCCTCTGGCGATGCAAAAAACATGTTTTCCCTTTTGAATAAAAAAGTGTTTTATATTGTGTAAAAGCAGTAAAACATAAAAAAATATACAAATTGGGTATCGCTGTAATCGTATCGACCTGCTGAGTAATACTAGCATGTCAGTTATACTGCACGGTAACCGCTGTAAAAAATAAAAATAAAAAACACTACCAGGATTGCTGTATTTTATTCAAAATGCCTCACAAAAATCTTAATAAAAAGTGACCATAAGCAACCCATAATGGTAGCAATAAAAACCTCATCTCAACCCACAAAAAACAAGCACATAATCAACTCCATAAACAGAAAACTAAAAATGTTGTGGCTATCAGAACAGGACAACATAAAAATGTAATTTTTTATAGACCTATTTCTATTGTGTAAAAGTAATAAAACATAAAAAACTATATAAAATCTATATCATTGCAATTGTACCGATCCCCCATAGTAAATATATCCTGTCATTTATAGTGCACGGCAAACGCTGTAAAATTGAAGCCCAAAAAACAATGGCGGAATTGCGTTTTCCCCTCATTTTCATAGCCCAATGCAAAAAAAAACAACTTTGGAACACCTGTGCACCCAAAATGTACAATACACCCCTAGATGAGATCTATGAGGCGTGCTGAATCCAAAATGGGGTGACTTCTGGAAGGTTTCACCTGTTCTGGTACTTTCGGGGCTTTGCAGATGCGACATGGCCCCACCAAAATCTGCGCTCCGAAAGCCAAATAACACTCCCTCCCTTATACGCCCTGCCATGCCAAACAGCAGTTTATACACACGTAGGGTATTGCTGAACTTGGAAGAAATTGCGTAACAAAGTTTTGGATGCTTTTTTACCAGGATGCCTTGTAAAAATTAAACATTTTCAGCTAAAATTGCAGATTATTGGAAAAAAAAATTTTTTCATTTTCACAGCCTAACGCTAAAAATTTTTGTGACACACCTGTGGGGTCGATATGCTCACTACACCCCTGGATATATTCCTTAAGGGGTGTAGTTTCCAATATGGGGTATTTTTAGGGGAGTTTATTAAGTTTTAGCACCTTAGGGTGTCCGCAAACCTGAAATGGCCCCTAAATAAAATCGTAATGAAAATGAGACCCCAGAGTCCAGTACGTGCTCCTCCTATTCTGGGGCTTATGGTTGAGCCAAATAATGCACTAGGGCCACATACGGGATATCTCTGAAAACGGTAGAATCTGGGGAATCAATATTAAGTTGCATATCCCTGATCACATTTACAGTATTCTTGTGCATGTATAAAAATTGAAAATCTGCAAAAAAGTGAAATTTTGAAATTTTACTTCCACATTGCTTTAATTTGGGAAACACCAAGATTAATAAACTTCCTAAAGGTTTTTGATACTTTAAGGGGTTGTAAGTTTCTTATATGGGTCATTTATGGGGTATCTAACATACAGGTCAATCAAAGTCACGTTAGAACTGGACTGGTCCCTAAAAAATGTATATTGCAAATTTTCTTGAAAATTTGAAAATTACTACTAAATTCTAGCCCCTAATGTGTAAAAAAAAAGAATTTAATAAAATGATGCCAAACTACAGCACACATATGGTAGAATGCTAGTTATAAAATATTTTGAGTGGAATAACTATCTGTCTTACATGCAGAAATTTTTGAAGTTTGAAATTGGTAAATTTTTCAAATTTTTCACGATACTTTGATATTTTTCACAAATAAAAAGGTATTTTTTTGGACCAAAATTTCTGAATATCTTAAAGCACAATGTGTCACGAGAAAACAATCTCTGAATCACATGGATAGGTTAAAGTGTCAAAAAGTTATTCTCACATAAAGTGACACATGACAGATTTAAAAAATGGGGCTCTGTCAGAGAGGCCAAAACTGGCTTCGGCGGTAAGGGGTTAAAAGAGTTTGGCTGTTCTGTCCTCTGCAATAATAACTCCCTACCTAGAAATTTGGATAAAGATGGGAAGTCTTGTTCTAAATTTACTATTAATGAATTTACACTATTTTGATATACTAATACCTATCCGGAGCATTCTTCTGTGTTCATCTCCTGCTGCAGCCACTGCTTGGGTGTTACCATTCAACCGCTGTAGAATTATTAGTTTTAGCATCCTCCACCATTTAGAGACACTGTAAGATGTAGCTCCCAAGCAACTGGAACTTCACCATATTGGTCTCTATGAAGGGATTGTTGGGATAGATCAATAGAATGAGACTTACCTTATTCTCTTCTCCAGTAGAAGGCACTCATATAATCTGTCACTGTTTGAAACGTTCTATCAATAGTGTTACAGCCCAAATTGTGTATGCAACGTCCAACAGAAAGTGATGGCGGGCAAGACCTCCTCTTGTTTATCAATCAGGGGCTGATTGTGACATCATCACCCTGTCATTCAGGGTTCTAACCCACTGTGATGTCATAATGGTCTGGTTCTATGTAACTGGTGTATGATGATCCAGTAGATAAGAAATCGAATCAGCACCATGTTTAACCCCTTAATTCACCATAACATATTGGTACGTCACGGTTGCCAACTGTCACTCGGGGAATGGAAACGGGCATAAAACAGCAGGGGACCAATCATGGCGATTCCCTGCCGGCGATCACTGATTGGTCAGTCAATGCAAACTGACCAATCACAGCTCAGTAAAATCGGAAATATGCATTAACACTGGTCACAGCCTCTGGTCTCATCCTTCCTTTGTGTGAAACTGAGGAAGTCAGAGCTGTAAGAAGAACAGTAAGACTATATCCACATGAAGTGTATTTCAAGTCAGAATCCATGCAGTTTCCGAATTTAATTACTCCATTTCCAAAAAAGTAAAAAAATAAAAGTAAAAAAGAACCAAAGTCTACATGCAACACTGTGTAAATACTCGTTAAAAAACTTCTTAGACTCTGTCTGTGAAAATGGCATCGTCCAATGCAGTTTTCAACAGCAGATTCTGACAAGTAAATTTTGCTTGTCAGTTGGACATACCCTAATAAGATTGGGGCAGTACAGCCCATATAGTGAAGTAGATCGCTGCATTAATCCCTCCACTGCTCAGTCGCTATAGTTCTTAAAGCTTCCCTGTCCCAGTTTTGATTGGAGCTTCATCAGACAGTTTGTTACTTCTGTCAGAGTCTCCCACAAGTGCAGCCAAAAAAGTATTAATCCCTTCCCTGCTGACCAGTATATCAGTATCCCTGTTCCAGCTCCTGTCAGGTGGTGAGAGCCACATTTTTATTTTTTATATTTATCTCTAGGGATGGTTTCGTTAAAAAAAAAAATCTTTATGGTGAGGGTACAGTGTCTTATGAATCACTTGGGGACTATTTCTATACATTATTATTATTATTATTATTATTATTATTATTTATTTTGAGCGCCTTTGGTTACAGAGCGCTGTACATTCAGGTTTCATACATAACATAGGTCAAACAAGTACAAAGATGACAAATTACTAACTAACAACTGGTACAGAAGGATAGAGGTCCCTGCCCGCGAGGGCTTACACTCTAAAAGGAAGGTGGGAAGAGACAGAAGGTGAGGGGCAGACATGGTTGTGGAGGGTGTAGTGACAGCAGGGTTATTGTTGGTTATAGGAAATCCTGAAGAGATGGGTTTTCAGGTTGCTTTTTAGGCTGGTGAGAGTGGGGGAGAGTCTGAGGTGTTGGGGCAGTGAGTTCCAGAGTGTGGGGGAAGCACGAGAGAAGTCTTGGAGACGGTTGTGTGAGGAGCTGATAAGGGGAGAGCAGAGAAGAAGGTCCTGTGAGGAGCGGAGGTTGCGTGACGGGAGATATCTGGAGATTAGAGCAGAGATGTATGGAGGGGAGAGGTCATGGAGAGCCTTGTAGGTCAAGGTTGCTAACTTGAACTGGATTCGCTGGGCAATGGGAAGCCAGTGAAGGGATTGGCAGAGGGGAGCGGCAGAGGAGTATCGAGGAGAGAGGTGAATCAGACGGGCAGCAGAGTTAAGGATGGATTGGAGGGGAGCGAGGGTGCTAGCTGGGAGGCCACAGAGAAGGATGTTGCAATAGTCTAGGCGTGAGATGACGAGGGCATGGACGAGCATTTTTGTGCTTTCGAAGTTAAGGAATGAACGGATACGGGAGATATTTTCAGGTGGAGGCGGCAGGTGGAGGTGAGGGTTTGGATGTGCGGTTTGAAGGACAGATTGGAGTCAAGGGTTATCCCAAGGCAGCGGACTTGTAGAGCTGGTGAGAGAGTGTAGCCATTGACTGTGATAGAGAGATCAGGTGGAGGGATGGAGTGGGACGGTGGAAAGATGATGAATTCAGTTTTCTCCACGTTTAGCTTCAGGAGACGTGAGGAGAAGAAGGAGGATATGGACGAAAGACAGTCAGGGATCCGGGAGAGTAGAGAGTTGATATCTGGGCCGGAGATGTAGAGTTGGGTATCATCAGCATACAGATGGTATTGAAAGCCATGCCATGCTATTAGTTGACCCAGCCCAATAGTGTAGATAGAAAAGAGTAGTGGGCCCAGGACAGACCCCTGGGGTACACCAACAGAGAGCGGGCAAGAGGAGGAGGTGGTGCGTGAGTGAGAGACGCTGAATGTCTGATCAGTGAGGTAGGAGAATATCCAGGAAAGAGCCAAGTCCGTGATGCCGAGGGAGGAGAGGATTTGTATGAGGAGTGAGTGGTCGACATATTATAAAAAAAATTTGTTTAATTTGTTCATTTCTGTACTAGTTATATAGCTGGTTATAGGGTACACATTACAAAGTAAGGGAGATAATAACATACAAAATCTTTTGTTAGGGACAACTTAGTAATAAAAATTTAAAAACTATTTTTTGTACTAATTAAATGGTTTGTTTTATAGTACAGGTTACAAAGTAAGGGGTATAAAAATGGGTGTAGCAACATTCAAATCATTTTTCAGGGACGATTTAGTAATAAAAAAATCTAAAAAAATTCTATATTTATAACATTTTAGGGTAAGGGTAGTTTTTATAAAGTAAGGAGGTTATTAAGGGAAATAGAGGCAAACAAATCATCTAATCATCTTAGACAATTAAGTATTTTTTCATTAATTAAAAAAATATATAAAAAGTTTAATTATTTTAACTTTTCCTTATAACTAAGATGCTCCATTCATTTTATTAGTTTGGTTGCTCGTCTTTGTGATACATTGTTACCTATACCTTAATCCATGTCTTGGTCCCAGACGGTGGGTGCAGCAGAACATTATCACAGATTGCTGAGCACTGCTGTGTCACCATTCAACTGTGGTAGGACTACTAGTTCCCTAATCCCCAGACAAGCTAGTCCCAATGAAACTTTTAGGTTCCCAGCAACTGAAGCACCACCATCCTCCTGGATATGTAGAGATTGTTTTGATGGATCGATACAATATGATGAAACTTACCTTGGTCTCTCTCCAGTAAAGGGCACTCACAATCTGTCACTGTTTGGAACTCAATAGTTTTGCAGCCCAAGTTGTGTATGCAACACCCCAAAAAAAGTGATGGCGGCCAGGCTCTCCCACTGCTTTATATGAAGGAGCTGGTTGTGACATCATCACCCTGTCATGAAGAGTTCTATGCCATTGTGATGTAATAATGGTCTGGTTCTGTGTTACTGCTGTATGATAATGTACATGTACATGTGTACTTTTTAGTAGTACACATATGACTCTATTATGAGTGTATTATTTGTTTTCTCAATTACTAACATGGGTGTCAGAATGTAGGAAGGGCACACGCAGTGACCCCCTACCATTTAAACATTGGTGGTAACACACTAGCAGTACTTTTTTTTAACATATATTAGGATATATTTTTTTTCCTTTTTTTTTCCTTTCTGTGGCACGTAATATAAATAAAGATGAATTATATAACTGATTAAAAATAACATGCACATAATAAGAATAAACCATTATTATTTGTTAATACATTTTGTTCATGTTAGATAAGAGTCGTAATGATCTTGAACTTGTCAGGTCCTAGTAATGTCAGATTAAAAGAGTTTGGCTGTTCTGTCCTCTGCAATAATAACTCCCTACCTAAAAATTCGAATAAAGATGGGAAGTCTTGTTCTAAATTTACAATTAATGAATTTACACTATTTTGATATACCAATACCTATCCAGAGCACTCTTCTGTGTTCATCTCCTGCTGCAGCCACTGCTTGGGTGTTATCATTCAACCGCTGTAGAATTACTAGTTTTAGCATCCTCCACCATTTAGAGACACTGTAAGGTGTAGCTCCCAAGCAACTGGAACTTCACCATACTCCTCTCTATGAAAAGATTGTTGGGATAGATCAATAGAATGAGACTTACCTTATTCTCTTCTCCAGTAGAAGGCACTTTGTCACTGTTTGAAACGGGCTATCAATAGTGCTGCAGCCCAAGTTGCATATGCAACGTCCAACAGAAAGTGATGGCGGGCAAGACCTCCTCCTGTTTTATAAGCAGTGGCTGATTGTGACATCATCACCCTGTCATTCAGGGTTCTAACCCACTGTGATGTCATAATGGTCTGGTTCTGTGTAAGTAGTGTATGATGATCCAGTAGATAAGAAATCAAATCAGCACCATGTTTAACCCCTTAATGCACCATAACATATTGGTACGTAATGGTTGCCAACTGTCACTCGGGGAATGGAAACAGGCATAGTAAAACAGCAGGGGACCAATGACGGCGATTACCTGCTGGCGATCACTGATTGGTCAGTCAATGCAAGCTGACCAATCACAGCCTATTAAAATCGGAAATACGCATTAACGCTGGTCACAGCCTCCGATCTCATCCTTCCTTTGTGTGAAACTAAGGAAGTCAGAGCTGTGAGAAGCACAGTAAGACTATGTCCATGTAAAGAGTATTTCAAGTCACGAATTTAAATACTCCATTTCCAAAAAAGTAAAAAAATAAAAATAAAAAAGAACCTAAGTCTACATGCAACACTGTATAAATACTTGTTAAAAAACTTCTCAGACTCTGTCGGTGAAAACGGCATCGTCCAACGCAGTTTTCTACAGCAGATTCTGACAAGTAAATTTTGCTCGTCAGTTGGACATACCCTTATAAGATTGGGGCAGTACAGCCCATATAGTGAAGTAGATCGCTGAATTAATCCCTCCACTGCTCAGTCGCTATTGTTATTAAAGCTTCCCTGTCCCAGTATTGATTGGACCTTCATCAGACAGTTTGATACTTCTGTCAGAGTCTCCCACAGCCAAAAAATTATTAATCCCTTCCCTGCTGACCAGTATATCAGTATCCCTGTTCCAGCTCCTGTCAGTTGGTGAGAGCCACATTTTTATTTTTTATACTTATCTCTAGGGATGGTTTCTTTAAAAAAAAAAAAATCTTTATAGTGAGGGTACAGTGTCTTATGAATCACTTGGGGACTATTTCTATACATATATTATAAAAAAAAGTTTGTTTAATTTGTTAATTTCTGTACTAGTTATATAGCTGGTTATAGGGTACACATTACAAAGTAAGGGAGATAGTAACATACAAAATCTTTTGTTAGGGACAATTTAGTAATAAAAAAAACAAACAATTTTTTTGTACTAATTAAATGGTTTGTTTTATAGTACAGGTTACAAAGTAAGGGGTATAAAAATGGGTGTAGCAACATTCAAATCATTTCTCAGGAACAATTTAGTAATAAAAAAAATCTAAAAAATTCTGTACTTTTTAGGGTACATTTTAGGGTAAGGGTAGATCTTATAAAGTAAGTAGGTTATGAAGAGAAATAGAGGCAAACAAATCATCTAATCATCTTAGACAATTAAGTCTTTTTTAATTAATTAAAAAATATATAAAAAGTTTAATTATTTTAACTTTTCCTTATAACGAAGATGCTCCGTTCATTTTCTTAGTTTGGTTGCTCGTCTTTGTGATACACTGTTACCTATACCTTAATCCATGTCATGGCCCCAGACAGTGGGTGCAGCAGAACATTATCACAGATTGCTGAGCACTGCTGTGTGGCCATTCAACTGTGGTAGGACTACTAGTTCCAGCATCCCCAGACAAGCTAGTCCCAATGAAACATTTAGGTTCCCAGCAACTGAAGCGTCACCATCCTCCTGGCTATGTAGAGATTGTTGTGATGGATGGATAGAATAAGATGAAACTTACCTTGGTCTCTCTCCAGTAGAGGGCACTCACAATCTGTCACTGTTTGAAACTCAATAGTTTTGCAGCCCAAGTTGTGTATGCAACACCCCAAAAAAAGTGATGGCGGCCAGGCTCTCCCACTGCTTTATATGAAGGAGCTGGTTGTGACATCATCACCCTGTCATGTAGGGTTCTAAGCCATTGTGATGTAATAATGGGCTGGTTCTGTGTTACTGCTGTATGACGATGTACAGGTAACTTGCCTTTTTATTAGGACACATATCACTATATTATGACTGTTTCTCAGAAGCAGTGTCTGTGTTTTCACCATTACTAAAATGGGTGACAGAATGTAGGAAGGGCACACACAGTGACCCCCTACCATTTAAACATTGGTGGTACCACACTAGCAGTACATTTTTAACATATATTATTGATGTAAGAAGGGGCCTGTATGGGGTCATTTTAAATGAATATGTAGTTATTCTAATACATCATAATAAAAATTACAGTTAAAAAAGTACATGTTCCTTTCTGTGGCACGTAATATAAATAAAGATGAATTATATAACTGATTAAAATAACATGCACATAAAAAGAATAAACCATTATTATTTGCTAAGAAATTTTGTTCATTTTAGACAAACGTCACAATGATCTTGGACTTGTCAGGTCCTAGTAATGTCAGATTAAAAGATGGAAGAGAGAAACATAGACCGCACATCCTTACACTATACGTTTATCTAATGCTTCTCAGCAAAAAACGAACAGGAGGTTCTTAGTATACTTTTTGCGCAAAACGTATAGGCCCACTAAGAACCTCCTGTTCGTTTTTTGCTGAGAAGCATTAGATAAACGTATAGTGTGAGGATGTGCGGTCTATGTTTCTCTCTTCCATGTTTCTATACATAGGTTCTTTTCTTTGCACACATGGACCAGCACTCCTCTCCATTTGGCCCAGGTGTTTTTAATTAGCAGTAGTCTGTATAAGGGTTAATGCCCTGTTTTTCTTGCAGTCTGTATGCAGGGAGCCCTGGAAGGGTGAGCAGTGTCTACCTTTCCTTTTGTGGTGGTGGTGCTGTGTGGCGGCCATTGCTGCTGTGATACTGTGCTGGTGGGGTGGTGCGGTCCAGGGCCGGGGGGGCTAGGTTTGGCAGCAGATGGTGCTGTTGGCCACTGGGCAGTGCCCCTCATCTGTGTGGTTTTTGCTGCGGTGGTGGCCGCCATGCAGCGTTACTCCCATTTAGCGTAGGGACCCACTTAATAGAGGTCGCCACGACGTGGAAAGTGGGCCTATACGTTTTGCGCAAAAAGTATACTAAGAACCTCCTGTTCGTTTCTTATATAGTTTTGCTGAGAAGCATTAGATAAACGTATAGTGTGAGGAAGTGCGGTCTATGTTTCTCTCTTCCATGTTCAGATTAAAAGAGTTTGCCTATTCTGTCCGCTGCAATAATAACTCCCTACCTAGAAATTCGGATAAAGATGGGAAGTCTTGTTCTAAACTCACTATTAATGAATTTACACTGTTTTGATATACTAATACCTATCTGGAGCATTCTTCTGTGTTCATCTTCTGCTGCAGCCACTGCTTGGGTGTTATCATTCAACCACTGTAGAATTACTAGTTTTAGCATCCTCCACCATTTAGAGACACTGTAAGGTGTAGCTGCCAAGCAACTGGAACTTCACCATACTCCTTTCTATGAAGAGATTGTTGGGATAGATCAATAGAATGAGACTTGACTTATTCTCTCTCCAGTAGAAGGCACTCATAATCTGTCACTGTTTGAAACGGGCTATCAATAGTGTTACAGCCCAAGTTGCGTATGCAACGTTCAACAGAAAGTGATGGCGGGCAAGACCTCCTCCTGTTTTATAAGCAGTGGCTGATTGTGACATCATCATCCTGTCATTCAGGGTTCTAATCCATTGTGATATCATAATGGTCTGGTTCTGTGTAACTGGTGTATGCTGATCCAGTAGATAAGAAATCAAATCAGCATCATGTTTAACCCCTTAATGCACCATAACATATTGGTACGTCATGGTTGCCAACTGTCACTCGGGGAATGGAGAGAGTGACAAAACTATGTAAACGGGCATAGTAAAACGGCAGGGGACCAATCACGGCGATCACTAATTGGTCAGTCAATGCAAGCTGACCAATCACAGCCTAGTAACATCGGAAATACGCATTAACGCTGGTCACAGCCTCCGATCTCATCCTTCCTTTGTGTGAAACTGAGGAAGTCAGAGCTGTGAGAAGCACAGTAAGACTATATCCACATGAAGAGTATTTCAAGTCAGAATCCATGCAGTTTCCGAATTTAAATACTCCATTTCCAAAAAAGTTAAATAAAAAAAGAACCTAAGTCTACATGCAATACTGTAAATACTCGTTAAAAAACTTCTTAGACTCTGTCGGTGAAAACGGCATCGTCCGACGCAGTTTTCAACAGCAGATCCTGACATGTAAATTTTGCTCGTCAGTTGTACGTACCCTAATAAGATTGGGGCAGTACAGCCCATATAGTAAAGCAGATCGCTGAATTAATCCCTCCACTGCTCAGTCGCTATTGTTATTAAAGCTTCCCTGTCCCAGTATTGATGGGAGCTTCATCAGACAGTTTGTTACTTCTGTCAGTCTCCCACAAGTGCAGCCAAAGAAGTATTAATCCCTTCTCTGCTGACCAGTATATCAGTATCCCTGTTCCAGCTCCTGTCCGGTGGTGAGAGCCACATTTTTATTTTTTATACTTATCTCTAGGGATGGTTTCTTTAAAAAAAAATCTTTATAGTGAGGGTACAGTGTCTTATGAATCACTTGGGGACTATTTCTATACATATATTATATATATATATATATATACATATATATATATATATATATATATATATATAACAAACTGTGTTTAATTTATTAATTTCTGTACTAGTTATATAGCTGGTTATAGGGTACACATTACAAAGTAAGGGAGATAGTAGCATAAAAAATCTTTTGTTAGGGACAATTTAGTAATAAAAATTAAAAAAGACAATTTTTTGTACTAATTAAATGGTTTGTTTTATAGTACAGGTTACAAAGTAAGGGGTATAAAATGGGTGTAGCAACATTCAAATAATTTTTCAGGGACGATTTAGTAATAAAAAAAATCTAAAAAATTCTATATTTATAACATTTTAGGGTAAGGGTAGTTTTTACAAAGTAAGGAGGTTATTAAGGGAAATAGAGGCAAACAAATCATCCAATCATCTTAGACAATTAAGTCTTTTTTCATTAATTAAAAAAATATATAAAAAGTTTATATAAATTATTTTAACTTTTCCTTATAACTAAGATGCTCCGTTCATTTTATTAGTTTGGTTTCTCATCTTTGTGATACATTGTTACCTATACCTTAATCCATGTCATGGCCCCAGACAGTGGGTGCAGCAGAACATTATCACAGACTGCTGAGCACTGCTGTGTGGCCATTCAACTGTGGTAGGACTACTAGTTCCAGCATCCCCAGACAAGCTAGTCCCAATGAAACTTACCTTGGTCTCTTCTCCAGTAAAGGGCACTCACAATCTGTCACTGTTTGAAACTCAATAGTTTTGCAGCCCAAGTTGTGTATGCAACACCACCAAAAAAGTGATGGCGGCCAGGCTCTCCCACTGCTTTATATGAAGGGGCTGGTTGTGACATCATCACCCTGTCATGTAGGGTTCTAAACCATTGTGATGTAATAATGGGCTGGTTCTGTGTTACTGCTGTATGACGATGTACAAGTAACCTGCTTTTTTATTAGGACACATATGTCTATATTATGACTGTATTATGTGTTTTCACCGTTACTAACATGGGTGTCAGAATGTAGGAAGGGCACACGAAGTGACCCCCTACCATTTAAACATTGGTGATACCAAACTAGCAGTACTTTTTTTTAACATATATTAGGATATTATTGATGTAAGAAGGGGCCTGTATGGGGTAATTTTAAATTAATATGTAATTATTCTAATGCATTATAATAAAAATTTTCTTTCCTTTTTGTGGCACGTAATATCAACAAAGATGAATTATATAATTGATTAAAATAACATGCACATAAAAAGAATAAACCATTATTATTTGCTAAGAAATTTTGTTCATTTTAGATAAAAGTCACAATGATCTTGAACTTGTCAGGTCCTAGTAATGTCAGATTAAAAGAGTTTGGCTGTTCTGTCCTCTGCAATAATAACTCCCTACCTAGAAATTCTGATAAAGATGAGTCTTGTTCTAAATTTACTATTAATGAATTTACACTATTTTGATATACTAATACCTATCCAGAGCATTCTTCTGTGTTCATCTCCTGCTGCAGCCACTGCTTGGGTGTTATCATTCAACCGCTGTAGAATTACAAAGTTTTAGCATCCTCACCATTTAGAGACACTGTAAGGTGTAGTCCCAAGAACTAGAACTTCACCATACTCCTCTCTATGAAGGGATTGTTGGGATAGATCAATACAATGAGACTTACCGTTTTCTCTCTCCAGTAGAAGGCACTATATAATCTGTCACTGTTTGAAAACGGTTCTAACAATAGGTTACAGCCCAAATTGCGTTATGCAACGTCCCAAAAGAAAATGATGGCGGGCAAGACCTTCCTTGTTTATTAATCAGGGGCTGATTGTGACATCATCACCCTGTCATTCAGGGTTCTAACCCACTGTGATGTCATAATGGTCTGGTTCTATGTAACTGGTGTATGATGATCCAGTAGATAATAAATTAAATTAGCATCATGTTTAACCCCTTAATGCACCATAACATATTGGTACGTCATGGTTGCCAACTGTCACTCGGGGAATGGAAACGGGCATAGTAAAACGGCAGGGGACCAATCACGGCGATTACCTGCTGGCGATCACTGATTGGTCAGTCAATGCAAGCTGACCAATCACAGCCTAGTAACATCGGAAATACACATACAAGGTCCGTTTACACGGCTTATTTTGGGCACAGATTCCCGCCGTACTGCGCTGCAATACAGCTGGAATCCGTCCCAGCCATTATGGTAATCCACAGTTCTCATAGAGAACTATGGATTCTGTCTCTTCTATGGGTCCGCCAAATCCGCCGGGTGGGGAGAAATTGATATGTTAATTATCCTGGTGGGATATGCGCCGTGGATAATGAAAGTCTATGGAGCCAGGGAGCTGCGCCCCCGCCCCTTATTCAAGCCGTACTTGCGGGCGATATCCGTCCCGCAATTACGGCTTGAATAAGCCGTGTGAACCGGCCCTAACACTGGTCACAGCCTCCGATCTCATCCTTCCTTTGTGTGAAACTGTCAGAGCTGTGAGAAGCACAGTAAGACTATATCCACATGAAGAGTATTTCAAGTCAGAATCCATGCAGTTTCCGAAATTAAATACTCCATTCCCAAAAAAGTAAAAAAATAAAAATAAAAAAGAACCTAAGTCTACATGCAACACTGTGTAAATACTCGTTATAAAACTTCCCCAGACTTGTGGGTTTGGAAAACGCATTGTCCAACGCAGTTTTCTACAGCAGATTCTGAAAAGTAAATTTTGCTCGTCAGTTGGACGTACCCTTATAAGATTGGGGCAGTACAGCCCATATAGTGAAGCAGATCGCTGAATTAATACCTCTACTGCTCAGTCGCTATAGTTCTTTTTTTTAACTGTATTTTTATTAATATTTTGTTTTAACAAAATACGGTACAGGAAAAGAAGAAAAGGTTATGAATGGCATACACCCAGATTTAGGTATTGAAGTTGAAGCTAAACAAAAGCATAAGCCTCGTTGTCAGCTAATGAAACGAGGTTTGAAATACTATACTATAATAGTTATATAGATAGTATATAACTATATAACCTGGTGTAGGGAATAATGCAATAGACAGACATGACCAACCCAGGTGGAAACAAGACTAGACACATAAAGAGGGGGTTATAGAGGCAATATCAAAGCAAGAGCGATAGCCTATGACCTCAACTGCTCCCAATAGGAAATCCAAGGCTCCAATACCGTGTCGTAAACATCTGGTTTGTCGTGCAGGTAGGATGTGAGCCGTTCCACACGTTGCACTTCGCATACCAGCGTATGCAAATCGTGTAGAGACGGTGTGGCTGCTTCCAGAAGGCAGAGATCAAACACTTAGCGGCCGTAAAAATATGAGGAGTAGCTTAGAAGCATTTTTGGGTAGACCAGTCACTGGAATTTTCAAAAGAAAAATTGAGGGGTCCGTTGCAATTCTCCGATTAAAGATCTCCGATAGGACCCCGCTGACCTGTGCCCAAAACAATTGAATACCCGGGCAGCCCCAAAAAATATGAGTTAAGGAACCAGGAATAGCACCACACCTCCAGCAGGTACTTGAGACAGCAGGATTAAATTTGTGGAGCAACTCTGGGGTGTGGTACCAATGCATTAGGATCTTGTATTGATTCTCTTTGTAGGTAGTGCAAGTCTGTGCCATATGACCTGCCACGTATGATATGGGAACTTTCGTCCCAGATAGCTCTCCCACTTATGCATGTACAGATAGTATAGTTCCGAATCTGAGGGAGGATCATTGAGTATGGCATAAATATTTGAGATGAGCCCACTGGTCGACAACCCCAACTTGCACAACCTCTCAAAAGGAGTAGGACTGGAGAGCGAAGAACCCCCTGTGAGAGTCTGCATGAGGTGCTTTGTAATGCAGAGGTGGATTCGCTGGACCACCGCAAGCGATGATAGTTAAGCCACACCAGGGAGCGGAGTCTAAGTAGCCCCCGGTGTTCACCAGAGCCCGCCGCAAAGCGGGATGGACTTGCTGCGGCGTGAGGCTACCAGGTCGCTACCCCTGATGTGACTTGCTTGCGGCGACGGCCGGGGTAATGCGTGGTACAGAATCGAGATCCGGAGACATAGTCGGGGACAGACAGGCGGTCAGGGCAGGCGGCAGAGATTCGTGGTCAGAGACGGGCAGACGGTCAGGGCAGGCGGCAAACAGGCAAGGTCAGGAAATGTAAGCAAAGCGGACTGGTGCACGGGAAGACAAAACGGACTCTGAATACACACTAGGCACTCCAAACACACACCAATGAACTGGCAGCGAGTGTTGGAGGCGTGCACAATAAATAGGGTCAGCGGCCTGCGACGGCCAATTATCGGTGCGCTAGCCCTTTAAATCCAGACTAGCCGTTGCGCGCCCTAAGCAGCGGGTACGCACTCGGCGGCTTTCAGAGCCAGACAGAGGAAGCACAGGAGTGGGGACTGGTAGGTACCGGGTTTCCTGGGCTAGGGCAGAAGGACCACGGCTAGGGGCAGCAGCAGCACCCGCGCCGGACCCTGTAAGAGCAGGGGGACGGCCGCGGGGAGCCGCGGCACCGAGCCTCATGACATGCTTTATATGGAGGTAGGAGAATTGTGCCCTAGGTGAGAACTCATATTTATTCCAGAGTTTGGGCAAAGGAAAAAATTTCCCCGGGTACAAAAAGTGGCAAATATTAAAAAAAGGGAATAAGTTATTTTTTTTTGACGGAGTCACAAAAAGACAAAGGTACGGGCCCGGCAAAAAAGAGGTGAAAGGAAATGAGGACATCGGTAAACCCTTAGGGGCCCAGGGGGAATCTGTCCCCAATTTTTTCCCAAATGGACTTAAAAAGGTATTGGCCTAGCACCCAGAGTAGAAAAACATTTAGCATTACAGAAACTTTTGGGGGGGAAAGGGGGGCCCAAATCCACAATTCTAAATTTTTCCATCCATTTAAAAAAATTTCTGACAGTGGGGGCCTTTGCGGGGAAAAATGCACAGCCCGGACCCCCCAGAAATAATTAGAATGTTCGGAGCAAAAAACCCCCTTTTTTTTGCTCCCCATCAAAAATCTTTGGAAAAATTGGGTGACAACCATAAACCCATAAAAATTTTAAAAAAATTGGGTGTTGCGGGTTTAGAGCCTTTAGGGGGACGGGAAAAGGGGGGTTTAAAAGAGAAAAAAAATTTTTTGGGTTTAAAATAGCACTTAACTGGGGGTTTATACCCCAAGGAGGGAAAAGGGGACAGGGGTCCCACTTGTTAAAAGGGTACGTATTTTGAAAAGGGGGAAAAAATTTTGCAAAAAGGGTTTGGGTTAATCGGGGTTTTCAATTTTGACACCCAAGTACTTTAGGAAACCCTTTTCCATCTGTATTTAAAAAAGGGATGGACCCCACCCCATGGCCCCAAGGAATTTTAAAGGGGGAAAGGGCCCCCCGTTTAGAGTTTTTAAACCGAAACCCACCCGAATTTCCAAAAAAATTTGTGCAAGCGGGAGAGAGGGGGAAAAAGGTCGGGTTCAGTGCAGTAGAACACGCCCCCAAAAAAGGGATTTTTTAAAATTTTTTACCCCTAATGAATCCCGGGAAAAGGGGACGAAGGGGAAAAAATTTTTTAGATGCAAGAGGCCAAAAAAGGGTATGAAGAGTGGGGGGGGAAAAGGGGAAAACCCCTTGGGGGGAGTCCCCTTTGTAAATGCAAAAAAGGGGGAAAAAGGCTTTGTGGAAAATTTTATGGGATGAGGGAGGGAATAAAACCCTTATGGCCGAAAAAAAATTAAACCATTTATCCCAAAAAGAAAGATTTTTTTCAAACAAAAAAGGGCCCAGCGGGAGATCAAAGGCCCTTTTTCTGTTTTCAAGGCTGAGGAGGAGGGCTTCATTTTTTTTGCAAATTAGCGCCCTAAATTTTTAAGTCAATGGTTTTGGGGTTTTTTTCCCCCCGCCTTGTTGGAAACCGGCCCAAATCCCCCCTGACCCTTGGGACTAGTTTGGGGAAGCCAAAAGTTAAAAACGTTGGCAAAAAGTTTTGGGAAAATTTTTTTTTTCAAGTTAGGAGGGCTATTGGTTGTACTTCACATTCAAAGGAAACCCTTCCCCCCGGCAAGGGTTTAAGAGTGGATGGGAAATTGGGGACTTTTCCTCAGGGATGCAGACCCTTGGGAAAGGATTATAAAATTGGAGCATGCGAGGGGAAAATACGGGAAAGTATGTTTTATAATATGAAAAAATAAAAAATTGGGGGCCGGGGTTTTAACCTTTTTGGGAGGTTTTAATTACCCCCACAGTTTCCAGTTCAAAGGAAAATTTAATGCCTGGGCCCTTTTCCCCCCTAGAAAATTTAAAAAAGAGAACAGGACTCGAGATAGGCCCCCAATTTTTAGCACTGAACCCGAACCCGGGCCCGGGGGGTTTTTGGCAAAAAATACAGGTCAGAAAAAAAAGACGGACAGACCCCCCAAAGCTTTGGGATTGTAACCCAAGAGCCCTCAGGGCTTTTAAAACCCTTGGAGAAAATTTGCCCCTTTAATTTAAATTTTGGCCTGGCCCAAAAGAATTTTGAGTTTTTATTGCTGTACTGGAAAAAATTTCTGCTTGGGAAAAAGTAGAAATTTTCTAAACCTTTCGAAAATGCGGTTTTTTTTTGGGAAAGTTTGGGATTAAATGTTTTGGAGTGTAAAGTGCGAAATTTTGGCCCTGGAAAAAATTAAAGGTTTTAAAAAGGACGGGGATTTGGGAGCCGCAGAGACTTAGTTTTTTAAAGGCATCCTCTTTAAAAACCTACCCCCCCAGGGAGTTTCATTTTTCCCCTGGACCGCTTTGTAAAGTGCCAAAAGCGTGGAACAGGGGCCAGGCCCCTTCATTCAAGTCAAAAAAATTATTGGGGGCCCGGAAACTCCTCTCGGAGCGGGTCTTTTCAGCAGGGTTTTTGTTAAAACCCCCCAAAAGGCAGGAAGGGGAACAGGGTTCCCAAATTTTTTTTGAAAGAGGGGACTGGGCGGGTTTAACCATAAAAAGGGGGCCTTTTTGGGCATCAGAAATCTACACATGGCGGACATTGCCAAAAAAGTGTCCGAAGGATTCCGGGTTTCGGGGGGGAAATAGAAAGTAAAGGGGGACTGATGGGGTAGGGGGGTTTTAATCCCCACTATCATAGAGCCCATTTTTCCTGAGCAATTGGAAACCCGTGGCGCTTGCAGAAAGGCTGGGGGGGGGTTAACCCTGCAGGGATTTCCGAAAGGCGTCGGGAGAACACAAAAATTGAAAGTCTCCTCCCGGAAAAAGGCCCCGGGAGGGAGCCCAAAGGACAGCCTAGCGGGATCGTAAAAGAAATCGTTTTTGAAAAGAGTTTGGACAAAACAGGTTGTGTCGCGGGGGTCAAAAATAAAAACCCCCGGAGGTTTAAAAAAACCCCCCAGAGGACCCAAAAAAACCCTCTGAACGGGTTTCCCTGAAAGGGGCAGGTTTCTGAAAGGAGGACCCTAACTAGGCCCTTTTTTGACCGCTAAAAGCGAATAGGCTACAGGAAAAGTTTTTTAGCAAATTTTGAAACCCCCAACGCATAAAAAAGGGGCCCTTTTTAATAAAGGGGCGATGTCCGCCTTCAGGGGGGCGTAGTTTCACGAAAACAAGAGACGGTGCGCACATTGAATTTGGGCCCCGTCGAATTAATGGTAACGCAGGAAACCAAAAGGAAAAGGGAAAGGGAAAAGGGACACAAAAGGTAAAACAAAAAAAGAACACAAACGGGAAAATTATCAAAAAATCTCAAGAAAATCAAGCAAAATTTAAAACCCAAAATGTTAAAAAAAAACCCAGAAGAGAACTAAAAAAGCAGGGGTAAAAACAAATTCTCTTTTGGGGGAGAGAGGGGGAAAAAGGGAAAGGTGCCCAAGAATTTTCCCCTTTTTAAAAAATAGGGGGGGAAAGTATGAAAAAAAAAAGAGGGGGCCAAATAAGCCCCCCCAAGGACCCTTGTCCTCCGGTTTGGAGCAAAAAGCGTCCCCCCCCACTGAGGGAGTCCTAAACCCACAGGAAAAGAGACTGTACACAGATTTCAAAAACTCTCAAAGCCAGCAGGGGTGAGGATAATAAGAAAATAATCAAAACAGCTTGAGCCCCAGGGAGAACAGTTTAATGCCCAACCAAAAATCTAAAACCATAAAAAGGTTAGAACCCCAATGTTGGAAGACAGGCTGAAATTTTTTAAGCCGCCCTAATTTTAGGGGGACCAAAACTTTAAAAATTTAGGATACCCCCCCCCCTCTTGGGAAAAAGAATACTGAAACTTTAAAACCCATGTAGGAAAAGGGACAAGGGGCGGATTTTTTGGACGTTTTTGTTTTCACCCATCTGTCTAGGGTCGGTTGGAATAAAGCCCCGTTAAATTTTTTGTAAACGGAATAGGGCCCCTGACCGGTTTTTTAAAAAATTTTGTAGGCAGTTTTTGCCGTGATCCGGGTCGGGTTTATTTGGAAACCTTCTGAGAGTTGGGGGATTTGAGAGAGCCAGAGCTGGGCCCGGGTAAACCCGGAAAATACTGCAAACGCCTGCACACGGGTTTTTTTAAACCCCGGGAAACCCCCGGTTTCGGTATTGGGGACCGGGAAAAAGGGGCCCGTAAAATTTTTTTTTGGTTTTTGGGTGAAGCAAGCCCCTTTTTTTATGTTTCTGGAATTCTGGATGTGACCCATGAAAAAAAAACCCAAAATTGGGTTTCAAAGTTTAAAGGGTGCCCGTGTTTCAGCTAATTCCCAAAAAATTTTGGGGAGGTGCATTTCCTGGTTTTAAGGGGGGGCCCGCTACTCTTAAAAACCAAAAAAAAGGGTGAAAAAGGAGGAGTGCTGAAAGGCCCCCTGGGGGCAGGTTTAGCGCCCCAAAAGCAACAGGCCCTTTTGAGTCCCTTTTTGTCACAGGGAGACCAACCAACCCTAATCAGGAGAAGGCCCTTTTAAGGAGGGGGCGTTTTGGGGGAAGGAGGGCCCCGGCTCAAACCCCCCAGGAGGACAGACAGCAGGCGCGGAAGGGGTACGAGATTCCCCGCAGAAGTTTTCCCCAGAGGAAGAGTGGAAGCCTTTTCCCTTTCCCCTTTTTTGGGGTTGGAAGGGGGAGAATACCCCGCCCCGCAGTGGGAGAGGTTTGGCCCGTTTTTCACCCGGGGAGCCTCAAAAGGTTACTATGAAATTAAACTTGCAGGATGCCCATGGGAAAACCCCCGCTCAAGTCGGAGATTCCCGGCGCGCCGGGTGTGACGGCCCCAAATCCGGGGACAAAGGGGCATCATGGGGATACCCGGAGGGGGCCCGGGCCCCCCAGGGGTCCAAAAAGTTTGAAACCTGCACCTCGTCCCAAAAGGGGCGTCAGAGGTCTTTCCCCCGCCCCGATTTGAAAGGGTCATGATGGACCCCTTTGGCACCCTTTCCCCAAACCCGTGCAATGCGGGGGGGCGCAAGGGAAACCCCCGAGGCGGATGACTTGAAGGTTGGTGGGGGAAAATATAGGCCCTGGGAATTCCCCGGGTTTATCCCGGACCCTTTTTTTCCCCCCCAAATGGGAGAACCCCGACTGAATCAGGGAAACCCAAAAAAAGGGGCAAAAGTTAGAGAGGCCCCTTCAAGGCCCAAGGCCCCGCCAGAGGGCCCAGCCCCCCCCCCTGTCCGGGACATTAACTAGGGGGATGCCCTGTGGGGCCAAGTGGGGCCCCGGGGCCCCTCCTCGGAAAAACCCATGGACTGCCTGATTTGGGGGGTAAAATTTTGTTGGGCTTTTCCCGGGATGCACAGCCCGGTTGGACCCCTACCCCTGGGGCTTTCAAATCTTTTCCCCCTCAGGGTGAAAGGGAGCCCTCCATGGGACTTTTTACTCTGGGAGTTTTGGTCCCTTCCTGACGGGGCCCTTTTCCCCCAAGTGTTTTGGGCCCCCGGGAAAACCTTTGGGGGGACATGCATACATGGAGAAAACCAAAGTGAACCCCTGCCAAAAATCCCCCGTTTAAAAAACCCGTAAGGGGTACAGTGTCACCCAAAAGTAGGCCTTTGCAAGGGTTTTAAAAATTAAGGGAAAATAGGCCCGGGGCGCCCCCTTTTTTTTTTGGGGGCTGTGAAAAGTACCAAAAAGGGAAACCCCCCAAGCCCCACAGCCCCGAGGGGCCCTGATTCCCCAAAGTGGCCCCCCGAGTTCCCCTTCTCGGTCAGGTAGGGACGGGAGAGCCCAACCCCCGCCCAGACCGTTCCCAACCTAGGGGGCTCCCGGGGGAAAATTTGGGGGCGGTAATGCAGGCGAGACCCCAAAAAGGGGGGTTTAATATTGTGGAGTGTTTTTAAAGGGGTTCCTCGAGAGCCAGGGCGAGGAGAGATTTCTCCCCCTTTGCTGTTTAAAAGGGAACCCGTTGGATTGCATTAAACCAAAATCCGCGAGGAAATCGTGGGAAAACTTTTGGTTTCCAAAAACCCTATCGACGATGGTATGGAAACTGGCCCAGGTCCCCGTGTTGGGGGGGGCACCCTTTGGGGGGGGGGGGCAAAACCTAGAAAGGAAATTCTATTTGAATTTTTTTGGCCCCGGGGGCTAACCCTGAAAATCCGTGTTATTGCCAGTCCGTCCCCCTGCCAGGAAACCCCCCTTGTCCAATTTTTCCCAAGGGCCCCCCAAAAACCCCTTGCCCATTATTTAAAACCTTTTGAAAGGTTGAATTTGGGTTTAAATGGGGCCCCCGGGAAAAATTTGGGTAGGGGACACCGTATATTTGGTCGTCCCGGACTTTGGCCCCCAGGGGGCCCCCGAAACTGTGCCCCCGGGGAAATGCTTCCTCCCAAGGGGGATTGCTTTGGGAGTTGTTGGGAAAAATTTTAGAAACGGACTACCGAAGGGAACCTGCGGGTCCCAAAGGGACCCGTTTTTTGTCAAAAAATTAAAGTGGGATTCTGTAAGGTTCTGAAGGGGACCCAAATACCAAATTTGTTCACCCCCAGCAGATGGGTTAGGGAAAGTTTTTAACAAATTTAAAGGGCCCTGTTGAAAAAGGTAGTTGAGAAGGATGGCCCAGATTTGGGGGTTTCTTTTACCTTATCTGTTGTTTTTTTAATTGAGAGGTTCCCCAACCCCATGGGGTTCCCCTTTTGAATTACTTTTTTGGCAGGGCAAACCCAGGGGTCTATTGGAAAATTGCCAAAGAGAGGGGAGAGTGAAGTACACCCATAAAAGTGTGTTGGGCATGGGGATACATTAACAGCAACGAATTGCTCAAAATACTCCCAAAAAAATTTTAAAGGGGCATCTCTTAAGGGCAGGAGCGCAAAGCCCGAGTTATAACCCGGTCAGGCCCCGGGGGAGGCATTTTTGTCCTGGGGGTCCCGGGGCCTGGTCCTTTGTACCCATGGGTGGAGAGCAAGGGTTCCAAACGGGAAAAGGAAAGGGGCCCTACAAAGGGATTGAGAAGGGGGGAGATGTCAAAATATAGGGGCCCCCGCCCCGGGAGACGGAAGCCCCCATCAAATATATACCCTTTAAAATTTCCAAGCCTTGGGGAAAGGGGGGGGACCCCCCCCCCCCCCCGGAAGGGTTCTTGCTTGTGGGCCCAACCAGAGTCCCGCATTTAGGAGGGGGGGAAAAATGCCCAAAACCTGTCCCCCCCTTTCCCCCAAACCCAACAGTTTCAAAACAGTGTTACAAAAGAATAGGGATTTTCACGAGGCCCGTACTAACCCGTTTTGGAAATGAAATCGTGCCCCAGCCCCCGGGGAAAGGGAAGCTTTAAAACCCAAAAGGAAATTTCCCCAGGCCCCCGACAGTTTTGGCAAAGGAGGGGCAAAGGAAATTAAGATTAGGAGGATAAGGAATCAAATAGCGGGGGGGTCCATTCCTTTGTGTTAAAACCCCAAAACCCCCAAAGGGAGGGCGGTTTGTAAAAGATTTCCGCAAGTCAATTTAAAATGTCAAAGGTGGATGCATACCCTATTGGCCCCCGGGGGGGGTGAGCTTATTGAGAAAGGGTGGGCCAGCCCCATAATCACCAAACCTAGACCTTTAAAAGGGGGAATTTGGGATTCCCCTAGCCCGGGAAAACCCCGGGGAAAAAACGGATTTTCCCAAAAACCGGAAGGGTCCTTTTCCCAAAATTTAGAATGCCGTTTTGGGTTTTCCAGGGGCCCCCCCCACTTCCCGGGGGGCCATGGAAAAGGATCTTGGGGTTCCCCCCAGGGAAAATGTGTCAGCGTACCTGGGATAAACGTGAATTTTTAGCCGTGATTGGGGGGAGTCACCTTGAGGAAGGCACGGTTGTCCCGAAGCGATAAGGAAAAGGGGTTTTAACCCTCAAACCCAATTTAAAAGCGCTTTGGGGTGGAAGAGGCCCCAAACTTGGGGTATATCGTGGGAAAAGGGGTGATTAAAAAACCCCCCGGGAACCTTAATTTTGGGAAACCCCTCCAACATTGGGCCCTCCCTTTTTTTAAAAAACAAGTGAGGAAACCCTTTTGGGGAAACGGGGGGGTAAATTTTCGGCGGTTTTATTTCCCCCAAATTTGCCCAGAAAGGCGCCCCTTTGAGGACCGACAAAGGGGGGGTAAGTTCCCCCCAAGATCAAAAAAAAACCCCGGGCGAAAGGGGGACCCCAAAAATTTTAAATAACCCCGGGTAAACAGCCTTTTTGTGGGCCCCGGTTTTTCCCGGGAATTTGTGGGCAAAAGGGTCCTCAGAGGTTTATTTTAAGGGGCCCTTTAATTGGGGGGGGGGGGCCCCCGGTTTTTCAATGGGGGGGAGATTTTCCCTGTGTTTTTTCAGAGGGAACTGTCCCCCCCAGAGCGTTAAATTTTTTCCATAATTGAGAGGGAAGGGTTGGCTATTAAATTTGGGGCCCATTCTCTCCATTTTTTAAACCCCTGGGGCGGAAAAATTTTGGGTGTGACAATCATGCCCCCTTTTAAATTGGGTTTAAAGGGGAAAAAAAAGGGGAAAAAAATTTGGGGGGTCACCCCGTTGGTTTTTTGGCCCCCCAAAAATTTTAATCTTTGGTGAACAAGGCCCGGGAAAACGCAAGGTAATGGGAGATGCCCCATTAAAGGGGGGACAAAGCAGATGGCTGAAAGGGGCCCCAGTCCCCCGGCTTTGGGCCCGGGGGGGGGGTATGTAGGGAAACCCCAAGGTGCGGTAGTTTTACGACGTTATGTGTCACCCATCCCCTTAGGGTCGGTTAAATAAAGCCCCCGTTAAATTTGGGTAGCGGGGAAAAAGGGCCCCTGACACTGTTTTGTAACTTTTGTATGGCAGTTTTTGCCCTGATCCGGGGGGCTTTATTGGGAGCAGTCTGTAGAGTTGGGTGGGAGGGGCCTCCTACAATTTCCCGTTTGGGGGTTTCCAGCCCCTTTTAAGGGCCCCCTCAGGTCAAGGGGGGGGTGGTTCCCTCCCTGGGCAAAATGCTTGGTGCAGTGAGAGAGTGAGAGACCAGGCTGGGCCTTTGGGTAATCCCGGAAGTACCCGCAGCGACCGCACAAAAGGGGTTTTTTTAAAACCCCAAAACCCCCCGTCGGGGTTTTTTTGAAAAAATAACCCGGCTGTAATTTTTGATGGTTTTGGCTGAAGCAAGCCCTGCAAATTTTTGGGTTTTTTGGATTAGTGCCCAAGAAAATAAAACCTAATGTTGGGATGTTTAAAGGGCTGCCTCTGTTTGAACTAATTCCCAAAAATATTTAAGGGGAGAAAAACACATTAGTAAAAACCCAAGAGTCTCCCGGGAGTGCTAGTGGAGAGGTTGGGGTTTCGGGGTCTGCGCCCCGCCGGGGGCCCCCCCCTCTTTGTGGCACCAAAAGAGGAAAGGTGAAGGGGAGAGAAAAGAAGTCCCCAATTTCCCCAAACTAGAAGCTGCGGAATGGAATTTTGCAGGGGCCCCAAAAATGGGGTTTCAGTTCCCCATGGGTTTTTAGAGTGACCACACGGCAAAACCTTTTGAGCAGTTTAGCGCCCAAAAAGGGAAAAACCAAATTTTTATGGGATCTGAAGTTCCCTTTTGAGTGGAAATGTGGTTCAGAAGGCGCCTTTTCTGTAGAGGGACCCTTTACAGGGGCCCGAAATAAATGGGCTGCTTCCCCCCCATAATAGTGTGCGCCCTTTGGGTGACTTTTAACAAAAGGGTTCTCCTTTTGTGACAAAATTTGTGCACACAGCAAATGACATCCCTCGGGGGGGGGGAGGACCCTTTGGGGCAAGGGGGCTTGTGGGCCCTATTCAGCTTGATGGGTGAGAAGGGGGATTCACCCAAAAAGCCATTGGATAGCCAACCCAAAGGGAGAGGGGATACTGTCAACATTTAATATTTCGGGCAACCCCCGTTCCCCAAAGTTTTTTCGGTGCCCCCTTTATCCTATCTTCCCCCCAAGAGACCAAAATCACCCTACCACTGATGCTTTGGGGAAAAAAGGGTTGGATGAAGGGGGAATAGGTTTTTTGTTTAAACAAAATCAAAGGCTTCATCAAGGGCGTCTACCGCTCTGAAGATGCGAAAATTTTGTCACAGTGATGAAATTCTTGCTTGCAGGGCCCCCTTTTAAACCCGATATCAAAAAATTGGAAAACGGGTTTCCGATTTTCGGTTAAATAGTTAAAATAAACTTACAAAAATCTGGGCATTTGGGGAGGGGGAGGGGTCAAAGTAAAGGGCCTTGGAAAAAAATTCAGGGGGATCTGGAAAGGGAGAGTGTGGGGGGGGCACCCCCCTTGAGTTTCATTTCCCACAGCTGTGGGGTTGGGAAGGGGGGCAAACCCCCTGAGAGCCCCCCTCCCCGTTTGATGCGTGATGTTGGTGGGGAGGCCCGGGGAGCTTTTCATCTGTGGTGACCCCGGGGGGGGGAGTCAATGGATGGGAGCGGGACTCCATGGGGTTTGTGGGTTCTGTGGAAGCAGGGGGAGCACAATGGGAGCCAGAAACCACCACTGCACTTGAAGGGTCTTGGGTTGTAGAAGCCTGGAGGCCATTAACAGTCCCAGAGGAGGCGTAGAGCCCAGTGGACCTCACAGGGGAATGGGCCTGCACGGCCACAGCAGTAGGTGAGCCAGGAGCAGCAAGCTTGGCAGGCTGAAAGATGAACCCCTGGGGTTTAGGAGGGGTGTATGGCACAGTTTGTGACCTGCTGGGTGGGCACAGGAGCAGGGGGCCAGAGGTTGGGGAATCTGGCTTGTAAACAGCCTCTGCTGTGTTGTCGCTGCGGTCAGGGCCGGAGGCTATAATGGCGACGGCCACGTGGTGCGGCGGAGCGGGAGCCAAGGGCTCAAGTTGGCTGTGCTGCTTACCCGGTCCGGCGGTATTGCAGAGAGAGGCAGAGTCCGCAGTGGCTGGGATCGCTGCGGCGGAGGAGACCGCCGGTGTAAGCCTCGGTGTCCGCGCTCCCGCCGACGTGCTCTGGCTGCGGCGGGAAGATGGCGCCGGCTCCTCAGTGTGGCCGCGTCTGACCGCGCTCCTTGTGATGAAGCGGTCCAGCCTGGTACCCGGCGTAGGAGGCACTGATTTGGAGGTAGAGGTTCTCTTGGGCGCCTGGGACTGAGTTCTCCCCATCTAGGGCCGGTTTTCAGGTGGTGGGAAGCACTAACGGGCGGCCTGGAAGCGGAACTCTCTCAGCATGCGTCCATTCACTGAGCTCTCCAAGCCACGCCCCCCAGTCGCTATAGTTCTTAAAGCTTTCCTGTCCCAGTATTGATGGGAGCTTCATCAGACAGTTTGATACTTCTGTCAGAGTCTCCCACAGCCAAAAAAGTATTAATCCCTTCCCTGCTGACCAGTATATCAGTATCCCTGTCCCAGCTCCTGTCAGTTGGTGAGAGCCACATTTTTATTTTTTATACTTATCTCTAGGGATGGTTTCTTTTTAAAATAAAAATCTTTATAGTGAGGGTACAGTGTCTTATGAATCACTTGTACATGAAAAAACTTTGAGACTCTCGGTTCACATATTTTGATCAAAAGATGTTTAAGCTGTCCACGACTTTCAACGTGATCTCAAAATCGGGCAGTCCTATGCTATCTTACCTCTCAATCGAGCCAATCTGGCCTCACACTGGGTCAACCGCCCTCCATTATTCAGAGAGAAAAAAAAAAAACACCCAACCTGCAAGCTGCCCTTCTTATGACAGCCTATGAGAGTTGGCGGGGACAGAAACCCAAAATGGAAGCACACCTTCCTTCCCATATAGGTTAAAATCAATTAAAACCAACTAGAAAGTATGTTTCTGCACACAAAAACATTTCTGAAAAAACGTATGCAAACCTGGGTGCCACTGGCAGGGCTGCGGCACACATGTAATTAACATGTACACACACAGACCGCCGCCAGCGGCACACTATTTGCAAAAAGGGCAATACACTACGTGGAAATCCCTAAAGAAGCATTTATGCTATCTATCATTACATAAAAAAACTTTGAGACTCTCGGTTCACTATTTTGATCAAAAGATGTTTAAGCTGCCCACGACCTTCTTTATCACGGCTGTCATAAAAAGGGGGCAGCTTGTAGGTTGGGTGTTTTTTATTTTTTCTCTCTGAATAATGGAGGTCGGTTGACCCAGTTTTGAGGCCAGATTGGCTCGATTAGAGGTAAGATAGCATAGGCCCGCCCGATTTTGTGATCACGTTGAAAGTTATGATTTAAATTGGGGACTATTTCTATACATATATTATAAAAAAATGTTTTGTTTAATTTGTTAAATTTCTGTACTAGTTATATAGCTGGTTATAGGGTAACATTACAAAGTAAGGGAGAAAGTACATGAAAGAATTTTTTGGGTTGGGAAAAATTTTTAGAAATTTAAAAAAAAAAAAAGGGAAAATTTTTTTTTTACTAATAAAATTTGGTTTTTTTTTATAGTAAAAAGGTTACAAATAAGGGGAAATAAAAATGTGTGTAGCAACATTAAAAATCATTTTTTTCGGGGCCCGTTTTTAGTAAAAAAAAATACCCCAAAAAAAATTCCCTATTTTTTAAACTTTTAGGGAAAGGGTTTTTTTTTTCATAAAGTAAGGAATTTTTTAAAGGGGGAAATGAGGCAAAAAAATTTCAACCAAAAATAAATCTTAGAAAAATTTAAAGTTTTTTTTTTCATTAATTAAAAAAAATTTTAAAAAATTTAATTTATTTAACTTTTCCTTATAGCTAAGATGCTAGGGTTTTTTTTAAATTATTTTTGGTTGCTCGTCTTTGTGATACATTTTTTCCCCTATACCTTAATCCATGCAGGGGGCCCCAGACAGTGGGTCCAGCGAACATTATCACAGATTGCTGAGCACGGGCTGTCGGGCCTTTCAACGTGGTAGGACTACTATTTCCGCTCCCCAGAAAAATAGCCCAAAATTGAAATTTTTGGGTTTCCCAGCAATGAAGCTTACCATCCTCCTGGCTATGTAGAGATTTTTGTGTTTTGGTTTGATAGAATAAATGAAACTTCCCTTGGTCTCTCCCAGTAAGGGAAACTCACAATCTGAAAAATGTTTGAAACTAAAAAATAGTTTTGGGAAAGCCCAAGTTGTGAAATGAAACCCCCCCCCAAAAAATTGATGGGGAAGGCTTCCCCACTTTTTTTAAATTTTAAAGGAGCTGGTTGTGACTTCATCACCCGGGCATGGGGGGTTCTAACCCTTTGTGATGAAAAAATGGGCGGGGTTCGGTTTTAAACTCTGAATGCGATGAAAAATGAAAACCTGCCTTTTTTTTTAGGACACATATGCCCTATTTTAATGACGTTTTATGTTTTTTTCTTTCCTTTACTAACGGGGGGGTTCAGAATTTTAAGGAAGGGCCAACACAGGGGGCCCCCCCAAAACCTTTTTAAACATTGGTGGTACCCCATTTGCAGTACTTTTTTAACAAAATTATTAGGATAAAATTGAGAAAGAAAGGGATGATGGGATCTTTTTAAAATTAATATGTTTTTTATTTAATGCATTATAAAAAAAATTTTTAATTTTTTTTTTCCTTTTTTAAAGGGCACGTATTGTAAAAAAAAAGATGAATTTAAAAATTTGTTTAAAATAATATGCACATAAAAAAAAATAATCCATTATTTTTTTGCAAAAAAAATTTTGTTTAAAATTTTAGATCTTGAATTTAGGTCCTAGTAATGTAAGATTAAAAGATTTTTGGCTTTTTTCTGTCCTCTGCAAAATAACTCCCTACCTAGAAATTTGGAAAAAAGAGGGGAAAGTCTTGTTTCCAAAAATTTTACTTTTAAAATAAATTTTACACTATTTTGATAAAACAAAATCCCTATCCAAGCTTTTCTTCTTGAAAAACTCCTGCTGCAGAAAAAGGGCGTTGGTTACCCATTCAAACCCACTGTAGAATTACAGCATCCCCCCATTTAGAGCACTGAAAGGTGTACCCCCAAAGCAACGGAATTTACCCATAATCCTCTCTTTTAAAGGGATTGTTGGGATAGATCAAAAGAATGAGACTTGGGCCGGGGATTTCTCTCTCCAGTAGAAGGCCTCATAATCTGTCTGTCACGTCAAGGGGGTACAGTGGGGCCCGACTGGAAAAACCCCCCCACTGTCCCCGCCTGCTCGACGTGCTTCCCAAACGGCAGACGGGAAATTTGGGCGACAGTCCCTGCGCTACTAAAGTGCTGGGGGTGTCAGGAGGGAGAAAAGTAGGGCAGTTCCCGGGTCAAAAAAAAAATCAGAAACGCCAAGGGCCACAAAACAGAACCAAAAGGGATAAACCCTAAACAAAACCGCGGGGCCAAAAAATAACGGTGCCCGGGTACAAAAAAACGGAGACAAGACAGGGTCAGGAAACAACCCAGGTCAGGTAAAAACAGATAGCAAACAAAAACTATTTGCCAAGGAACAAAAGGCAGCCAGGAAATACGTAGGCCCCCGCACTCAGCTAGGAAAAAAGTTTAAATTGGGGATCCCCCGATACCCCCCCGGCTTAAAACCCCCCCTTGGGCGGCCTCCGGGTTTCCCCCCATTGGCTGGTGCGACCCGCCCCCCGTCAGGAGTGGGCTGGGGCGTCTGTCATTTCCCCACAGCTTTCCCCGCAGAAATGTGATCAGGGTGGGGTTTTACTGATCAGCTGCGCA
>JAODAL010043592.1:0-33703 GCA_025379985.1 Phyllomedusa bahiana
TTGCCCGTTTTTTAAAAAAACGCCTCAAAGAATTGACTTGTTTTATTCCCCAAAATTAAGCACCTAAAATCAGCGTCATCTGAACAACAGCACTGTTTCTACATTGGAATCTATGGGAGGTGTTTTACTGTTTTGATGCTTTTTCTGCCGGGTATTACACATGTAATCCACCCCCAAAATACCATCAAAATACACTGTGTGAACGTATACTTAATGGTTGGAAAAGGATGTGAAATAAAAAACTAGCAGGATTTTGGTTAGAGAACATGGATTCCTGTAAATGGGAATCCAGTAAACTTTGGATGACATGTATGAATTCTGGCGCTGATAGACCAGTTCTAAATCACTTTAAGGTAGTATAGACAACTCAGGCTCAGGCACCACCTATAACTCGGTCTGGCTGTTCTAACTGTTCTGCGCCAAAGGTTTGGCATCATACAATCCTAAATGTGTCTACTTCTACTAATGTGGTGCGACGCCCCCAGAACACCCAAAAACTTTGGCTCTCTAAAAAGTGTCTTTGAAGCGGTACCGAGGCACTTATCGTGCCAAAGTTCGGAGTGCACCTGTTCATACATCTATAGAACTGGTCTACTACAGCTTTTTGAGGCCAGAATTCTGGCGCAGCCCCATTCATACATGTCGCCCTTTGTGTAATCAAGTCACACATATAGCCAGTGTAGTGTGCAAACCGTGTGCCTTTATAAGTTTTTAATACTATTGATATTTTTTTTGGGGGGGAGATGTTGATAAATATGAAATTCCACCAATTTGTTTTGCTTTTCTATTGTTCCCACTGTTTTCTTTCAACTACATATACGTTAGAACAATTACTGTGATCCCAAATATGTATAGTTTTTATATTTTAGTGTACACAAAAGCAAGCTATAAGAAAAAAAGGCATTTTTGTTGTTTGCCTCATTCTGAGGGCTCTAGCTTTTTTTCCCTTTAATATAAAAAAACACAAAAAAGCACGAGAACAAAAACTGTCTTAAAATATATTCAATCTTTATGAAATACAGAAAGAGGTAACCATAGTACACTGTCTATATAGTAAATGGTCAGTCTGACTCCCTTACACGCGTTTTGTGAATTTTGCTTCCAATAATGCAGCTGTATGAGGGCCTCTGTTTGTTAGACAGGTTGTAGTTTTTATTTGTACCATTTTGAGGTGCATGTAATTTTTTTTTACTAATTGTTAAGATTTTTGCCGTGAGATGGAATAAAAAAACAGCAATGATAAGGCTATGTTTCCACTGCACACGAAAACGTGTTTTTTTTTCAGCGTTTTTCGTTTTCTAAAAAATGTTCACACGGCTTAAAATGGGAGGTATCTCACCCCGTATTTCGCGTCATACGTGATATACGAGGCAAGATATGTCCCAGTCATTACAGTAATCCACAGTTCTCACAGAGAACTATGGATTATGTCTCCTCTCCCCGCTTGCAAAATATGGCGAGCAGGGAGATAATTGACATGTCAATTATTCGCGGCGTATACATGCCGTGAATAATGAATGTCTATGGGGCCGGCAGCCCCGCCCTGCTCCCGAGCACACGGCGTTATTTCGGGGCCAAATACGTCCCGCAATTATGCCGTGTGAACATAGCCTAAAGATAGACTTCTATAGTAAAAATGACTTGTTGTCTCCACAGATCGTTTTTTTTACTACTCATTTTATTTGCTGGTCAACTTTTGAAACATGTTACAAAAAAACGCCAGAGCAGGGCAGAAAATTCACTATTGGAGTCTATGTAAGGCTGTGTTCACACGGCTTACTGCCGGCGTAATTGTGGGGATGTATTTTGCCCGCAATTACGCCGCCTGCCGTGTAGCGGGGGGCGGGGTGGGGGAGCCGGCAGCTCGCCGGCCGCATAGACATGCACTATCCACGCCGCGAATAAGTAGCATGTCATTTTTTCCCCGCTCACCGTATTTTGCGAGCAGGGAGAGGAGACGTAATCCATAGTTCTCTATGAGAGCTGTGGATTACCGTAATGACCGGGACGTATTTCAGCCCGTAATTCGCGCAGTATGGCGCGAATTACGGACTGAAATATGTCCCAAAATAAGCCGTATGAACATGGCCTGAAGCGCCAGACGTCGCTTGGCACGCTTTTTGTCACGTTTTTGTCATGTTTTTTACACGCTTTTTTTTTTTTCGCAGAAGTCCATAGAAATATAATGATTTGCATATCTGCAAAAATACTCTGTAAAAAACGTACGTTTTTTCAGCAGATTTTGACAGGCAGTAGCCAAAAAACTCAGTTTTATTAATGTATTGGGGATTTGGTTTTCAGGTCATTTTTTGTCCACTGCCGTGTAGACATAGCCTAAGAGACATCATAACTAGTGTTGAGCGATTTTTATCGACAAAGTTGAAATCGGCAAGGTTTTTATGGTGATCGAAATTTTCAGATCATGCGATAATTAAGAGTTAAAATCTGTGCATCATCTATTAAATCCGCCATTTTTTCGCGCTTCCTGTAATTTTGCGTGCCACAAATCAGATTACAGAATAGAGCAGCGGTGAATTTGGTGCACCATGACTGGGATGTGTATGGGTGCGATTGCTGGAAAAACACATTGACCCTCGTATTACATAGAACACGTTTCCTTTTCAGCCTCAGTGTCTCTCAGCGTCTCAAGGAAAAGGACGTGCGCTCTGCCTTTGGCCAAACAGCTCAGCGAAATTATCATATTTTCTGCCCAGAGAAACCTCTACTATTAGCTGTGACCTTCCAATTTAGTTTATGATTAGAATTTGAATATTTTATATAGTTAGCTAGAGAATTTTAAAGCAGCATCATACCGCTGTAAATTCACGAGGGTAAGCTGGGGGGGGGGGCCCCCGCAGGCGAAACACAGTACAAGCTCATAAAAAAATACTGGATAAGGATTTCACCAAGACTTATGGTAGACATTGCAATAGCATAATTAGTAACATGTGCTCTTGAAATATATCCTGGATAATGGGCAGCCTAACTTAAAGGATACACATCATTTTCTAGTAACTGCAGGTCCTCTTTGTTAGGTGCAAACTCCACTTTTATTTCAGATAAACTTTTCAGATAGGTGTTCAATTTTACCCATTAAACACCTGTGACGTTTGATATATCCACCTTGCAGTTAAATACAATCCAGCAATCTTGTATCATCACAGGTTGTATGTTGCCAAAAATACTGGTATCATACTAAAACATAAAATATACGTGTTTTTTGACTATTGCGCACCAGCTTTTGGTTTCAATTGACTGCAGCATTCCTCACTAAATCTTAAACACACATCTAATAGTCACCACAGAGTGAATTGAAAGGTGCAAAAAATACCGTGTATTTATACGAAACAAAAACAGATACATGTTTATGACTTTATTTGCGCACCCAGACTTAGTTCATTGCACGCACATCCACGTAAATCTTAAACAGCAATTCTATATTCACCACAGGTGAAATGAAAGGTTGCAAAAAATAACTGTGTATTAAACGAAAACATAACAGATACTGTTTTTTTGACTTTTGCGCACCCCAGCTTGGTCAATGACACAAGCATCCACCTTAAAATCTTAAAACACAATTCTATAGTCACCACAGGTGAAATGAAAGTGTGCAAAAAATACGTGAATTAAACGAAACCGATAACAATACGTGTTTTTTTTGACTTTTGCGCACCCAGCTTTGTTCATTGACTAGCATCATAGATCTGTACACTTAAATTTCTAAAACAGCAATTCGATAGTCACCAACCAGGGTGAATTGAAAGGTGCAAAAAATACCGAGTATTAACCGAATACATAACAATAACGTGTTTTTTGACTTTTGCGCACCCAGCCTTTGTACCTATTGACGCAGCATCCACTAAAATCTTAAAACACAATTCTATAGTCCACACACAGTGAATTGAAAGGATGCAAAAAAATACCTGTGTTATTATACAAAACATAACAGATACGTTGTTTTTGGACTTTGCGCACCCCGCTTTGATCATTGACCAGCATCCAACCGTAAATCTTTAAACAGCAATTCCAATTTCACCACAGGTGAATTGAAAGGTACAAAAAATACTGGTATTATACTGAAAACATAACAGATACGAGTTTTTTGACATTTTGCGACATCCCAGCTTTTGTTCATTGCACGCACATTCCACTTAAATCTTAAACACAATTCTATAGTCAACCACAGGTGAATTGAAAAGGTGCAAAAAATACTGTGTATTATACGAAAAACATAACAGATACGTGTTTTTGACTTTTTGCGCAACCCCGAGCTTTGTTCATTGACGCAGCATCCACTTAAATCTTAAAACATCAAATTCTATAGTCACGCAACAGGTAATTGAAAGTCGCAACAAATACTGTGTATTATACGAAAAACATAACAATACGTGTTTTTTGTACCTTTTGCGCACCCCAGTCTTTGGTCATTGACAGCAGCATCACGTAAATCTTAAACCAGCAATTCTATATTCACCACATGTGAATTGAAAGGTTGCAAAAAATACTGTGTATTAAACGAAACTTAACAAGATACTTGTTTTTTGACTTTTGCCCAGTCCAGATTTGTTGATAGACACCTTGCATTAAATTTGAATCCACAATTTGTTTTGATTAGAGGGATTTGAGTAATATCAGTGATTTTTGTCCGTCTTTAATAAGTGCGCGCTTTAGCCAAACTATCCATACCTTCAAAAAATTTTTATATTCTGAACAAGGAGCGAAATGCAGGTGGTAAGCGATGCCCACCGCAAAGAGGGGTTATGCACATGAAGGTATAGGTACGATTAGAAGTGCTTCCTTCCAGAGCAGGCGACAACACGAATGCCAGCGATCGCAGATGCAGGCCGACAGGGCCCTGTCATCGCTGTGCTCAGGCCCTGTGAATCTTAATTAACGAACATCGTCGCCAAATCTGTCCTTCAGTGATAATGCAACCTATCACTAGCAGTCTAACCACCACTTCCTCCCCAGTCTACGTCCACAATGTCTTCATCAGCATCATCAGCATCCCTTCCAACATGAATCCGCCCTAAATGTCAACTCGGTCAACACCACCACGTGGATAAACCATTGTATTAAGACCCTCTATTGTGATGACAAAATGCGATTGGGGTTCAGAAGGCAAGTAAAAAGAATCAAAGGATGATTTGTCGCTCTGACCGCCAGTTATCTGATGCCATCAGAGAGGAGAATGGAAGCCGGACAAACTCGGCAAAAGAACCCCGGCGGTCGCAACGCCGATGCAGTGCACCCTTGCTTGTAGCCCGCAGCTTCTGGATGGCAAGAAAAGTCAGGGACTTACCAAGTCACCTGTGTTGATGAGATGATGATGTGACACATTGACGGATCCATCGTGGTCTTTTCCGCAGAATTTGCTTGTGCGAGTGCATCATCATTGGACGAGGAGTGAATACGATGGGTATTGTCAATACGTCCCTGCCCCAAAAAGGGAGAAGGAGCGGCACCGCAGAATGTCTCGCTGATATTATTCCTCCAGCCACGACACGCAAACCCCGCTCCTCGCTTATCGCCGTCAAAAAAGGTCCAGGACCTCTCAAGCCAGGTCCTCTTTGAGCAAGGCACTGATTCACCCAGCGATGTCCATAAGCCAGCCCCTTCGCCGTAAACGCATAAGTAGAGGCAAGAACCTTAATTGGTTAACCACCACCAACATGTCAAATCACATCAGCTGAATGCATGAGTTGAAATGGCTGGGAACGACTTGGCCAAAAAAGGGCCAGACCGACCTGGGCCTCCAACCATTGTCACACCCACTGTCTCCCCCGGCCTCCCTCCTCCGCCATCACCAAGCGTTCCTCAGCTCCATGTCACTCAGAGTCATGATCGGGATCAGCCTCCTCTTCAGCCTCCACAGTCGCGCCGAGTACCCAAAGCACCACCTGGGGGACCCCAATTTCCCCCTTTTTTTTCCCAAACCAGTTTGACGGACCTGCAGCCTTTACAGGGGCCCAGTTAGCGCCGCCTTCTGTCTTCCAGGTTTGGGAGCAAAGAAACATTTTAAAACCCAAAACCCTTTCCCCAAAGCCAAAACCCTGAATGTCGGCATTCCCAAGGTTTTTGGGCCCTTTGGGAAAAATGTTGCCTTTCCGTCTGGGGGAAACACAGTGGGTTCCGAAAGGGTCATGGCCCTCGCCTCCCCCCAATTTACCAGTTTGCCGAGCAGGCTTTTCCCTTTGCCAAAAAAAGCCGTCTCTCCCCTGGCCAGCCACGTGTCATCAAAAAATTTCAAGGCGTTGCCCTGCATTGTGCCCGGGGGAAAAGCCCATCTAAACCACCGACACAGGGACAAAGTAAGCCCCCGGGCCAAAGGCCGCTATATCTTGTGACAGCTCCGGGGTGAGTTTGGGTGGATGTCTCTGGGGGTGGGGGGTGGTCTCAGGCTCGGCGACGCTCTTCAAAACCGGGGATTTGTGCAGGGTTTTTTTCCCCCCAAAGGGGCCTCGGGGTGGCTTTGAAATTTGAAAGTAGTTAAAAGGGGGGCTTTTTTCCCCTGTCCTTGTGGGGGTTAAAATTACCTTAAAAAATAAAAAAGGGGTTTGCACCAAGAAAAAAAATCACAAAAATTGCCTTGCGGCTTTTTGAAAGGCTTTCGCTTTATTCCAAAATGGTGGTTTTTTATCCCCTTTTTGAAATTTGAGTAGATAAAAAGGGGCATAACTTTGTACCTGGCGTGGGGTTTCTATTGGCACTTTCCTTATCTTTGGACCCTCCTCACGTTTCCCGGAAAATTTTTTTGAACACGGGGGTGTAATTTTCTGAATTGGGTTTTCATCTTGGATTACACAACGATCTTTACAATTCAGAGGGAAACATTTTTTTTAAAAACACATTAATAAAAAAAAAAAAAAAAGGTTTTACAAAACGCTTTTACATGTGTCCCTATATAAGTATGGGCCTATTATGTATTTATTTGTGTATTTGTAAAGGTATATACTAAATAATTACTTTTAAAATGGAACAAAGGTTTCACAATATTTTATATAACTTTGTTCCCACCCCAAAACCAGCATCACGTGCCCAGAGACACCGGGCCCGTGTTAAAATTTTTAATTTTTGCTTTGGGGGACCGCCAAAACAGGTAAGGAGCTGTGGACGGCTTTCTGCAACCCGAAAACGAGCGCTCTGGGGGTGTCAAAAAACCTTGTCCCGGGCAAGGTGGTGTGCAATAACGGGCGAAATTGGGGCCCGCCCTTAAAAATTGGTAGGTTGGAGAAACATCCCTTGCCGGGGGCACTTTTCATGAATTTTTGGGCTTTCCAAAAAATTTTCTAAAAAAGCTACCCGGGTAGGGGAACTTCCCTGCTGAAAAAGGGGTCGAGGTCTGAGTTTCCCCACTTCCGCCTTTTTCGCCCCCTCCCTTGTCCCGCCTGGCTGGTTGCAGGTCGCTGGGGTTTCCCTTTTCCCCGTTTCATTATTAAAGGGGGAAAACCGCGGGAAAAATTAAACCCCTCCACATGCTCCGGGGAGAATTGTGGGGCAGGAAAAGGGCCCATTAAGCTTTTACAAAGGGGGCACTTTCCCCTGAAAGCAGGGGGTGGGCCTGGGGGTTTGTTAAAGCCACCGAGGTGGGGGGGCAGGTAAAAGAGCTCTGCACCATCCTTCCCAGTTTTGAAAAAAGCCCCCAAAATGGCCCAGTGGGAACGTTGCCTTGGTTCAGCATGAGAATTATGGTGATCTTTTTCTGGAAAACGATCGTTGGACACTCTGAAACATCAGGCCCGCCAGGGGCGGGGGGGGAGGGGACGGAACCAGATGCATGACCCCGGAGCCTTTCTCTCCGTAAAAATTCCAAAAGGCCCGACATTTTTTCAATTTTATCGGTCTTAAATTAGGGCATTTGGTTCAGGGTCCAGAGTGTGCAAGGGGGCCCACCTCAGTTTCTCAGGGTGCATCATTTGGGGGCAAGTCGGGGCGGTTTTTTGAAGCTGGGGCCGGGGAAGCGGAGGAGGGAGGAGGGGGGAAGGATTCCAAAGACACCGACGTCCCTGCTTGGAAAGGGTTGGCTTAAATTTTGGGGGCGATGAGGAAAGAGGGATTTTGCTAGTCCCCCCTAAACCCAAAGGGGCCTTGGGGAAAACTCAAAGGCCTCCATCTCTCCATGAGTTTGGTTTGCTCCATTTCCTCCAAAATGACCCTCGAAAAGGGCCCATCAAAAGGGAAACAACAGTTACTGGGTGGCCACCCCCCTGGATCCCCGAAAACAAAAAAAACTCAGCACTTTTTTTCCACCACCCAAATAGGGGATTTTAAAATGCGGGAAAAATTGGGGGGCCCTTGCTGATTGATCAACTGGAGCCCATCTGTTGCGTCGGGTTTCACGTTCTTAAAAATGTCACGGGGGAACAACCCAGCGAAATGACAGCAGTAGAGTCCCAAGAAACCCGGAGGGGCCCAGCAGCGGCAGCAGGGGGTTTTAAATGGGGGCAGAAGCCTAATGGGGGGCCCTCTGGAAAATCTTTATTTACCCCTCACCAAGCATGAAATTTGCGGGCCACACATACAACACCCGAGACCAGTTTAAAGGGTTCATGGTGCACGACTTTCGGCGTTCAAAAATGATTTTTTTGTATGTGTTCCGGCCCCCTTTTTAGACTTCTGGGTACCCCAAAAGGGAGGGAAAGGGGCCCGGCTGGCTCGCCACGCCATAAGGTGTTGCCCTCCCCAGCACCCAGCGTCTTTATCTGAGGGGACCTTCAGCACATTTCGGAGGAGATTACAACAAACCATCCGGTTTCCCAGAAAATGTGGATCGTTTGACTTTCATCAATTTGAATGGGCATGGATCTCTGATGATGTTGGGGCCCCCCAATTGCCAGGTCTCCAAATTAGTTGCGGGGCTACTTCCATTCCTTCCCCCAAAAGAAATTTTTCCTTTTTAAAAAAATTTTTTTTTAAAATGATCTTTTTCCCGCAATTTTTATTTTTCAATTCCCCCAAAAGTTCATTTTTCTGGTTTTCTGGGGAGACTAAAAACACCAAGGTTTTTATGACAAAAACCAAAATTAATTTTTTCCCCTTTAAAACTTTGGGAAATTTTTTAATTGTCCAAATTTTGGTTTTTTTGGGGGCATGTTGCCTCCAATTTTTTTAAAAGTGGCTGAGGTCATATTTATAATTTTTTGGGGGCTTTTTGCTGTGGAAAATACAAACAATAAAACATGGTCCTTTTGGGAAAGAAAAAAGTGGCTTCTAAGGGGCATTTCTCCTTCAACCCAAATTTTTAAAAGTGGCTGAGAAGTCCTATTTTTTAATTTTTTTTGGGGGCATGTTGCTGTGAGATAAAAACTATTTAATCTGGTCCTTTGGAAAAAGAAAGTGGTTCTGTTGGAAATTTTTTCCCTCACAATTTTTTTCAGTGGTGAGGAAAATCATATTTATAAATTTTTTGGGGGCAATTGCTGGGAGTTCGCAATAATCATGGTCCTTTGGAACCGAAATGTGGGTTCTAAAGTGGCTTTTTTCCTTCACAATTTTTAACAGTGGCTTTTAAAGTCATTTTTATAATTTTTTGGGGGCCCTGCTGCTTTGAAATGCAGCAAAACTACAGGTCTATTTTTAAAAAATGTTGTTTTAATTGACATTTTTTTCTTCACAATTGTCAAAAGTGGGTCATGGGTCAAAGTTTTTAATTTTTTGGGGGCTTTGCTGTGACTTGCAGTTTTACTTCAGGGGCCTTTTTCGAAAAAATTTTTGTTTTTAACAGAAAAAATTTTTTTCTTCACAATAGTCAAAAGTGGCTCAAGGGTTTATGGGGCGTCGAAACAGGAATAGGGGAGGACACTGGGTTTAAAGGCCTTGGGAAAATGACCCTTTTTTTTGCAAATTTTTTTTAATAGTATCAATCCCCTTTTTTGAGACACCCATTTAATACAATTAAAAAAAGGGAAACAAAAAACCAAAGGTGGGAAATTTCCTCCGGGTTTTAAAAATGTGTTTTTCTAGAATTAAAGTACTAAAAAAAATTGCATGTAAAAAATTTCTGTTAAAAAAAAATTTCCCCTGGGAAATTTTAAAAAAGGGGGGTACAGGAAAAATTGACCATATTTTAGGGTTTTTCAGAGGACATGGGTATGGAGCCGGGGCAGAGAACAAAGTACAGAGACCATTTCCTCCAGCACGTTGAGTTTTAAAAAGGAAAAGAAAAAATGCCAAAATAAAAAGGGGACCCGGGGGTAACAGGAGCGTTAAAAAAAAGTAATTAATGAAGCTCAATTGGGCCACACTCATACGGAGGGCAAGGCTACCCAAATTTTTGAAATGGTACTGAGGAGGGGTGGAGGGTTTTCACACTTCCGGCCCTTTCCCCACTCTGCTTCAGCTCGACAGTTTTTTTTTTGCTGTGGGGGGCATCAGGGCATTTTAACCTGGTGTTAATTTGTGACGGACGCCAGCCCCGGGGGTCTCACCGCACCCCCCTGTAACTCCCGGGCCCCGGGTCATGTGTTTGGCCAAAGGGCAGGTATAGTCAATGTCCAGTGAAAAATTTTAAAAGGTGGTTGAAAGATCCCCCTTTTTTCCGGGGACTTTTTAAAAACTGGGGGTTATTTCAGGGTTTGGGGCCATGCTGTGGGGTTGGACAGGTATAGTCAAAGTCCCAGATTTAAACTAAAAAGGTGGTTGGAAAAAACTTTCCTTTTTCCGGCACCCTTTTTAAAATTTGGGGGGTTTTGCAGGTTTGGGGCTCATGCTGGGGGCCCCCGGGAAAGGTTTTAGGGCAATGTCCCCCGTTTTAAACTAAAAAATGGTGGTTTTAAATCTTTTTTCGGGACTTTTTAAATGTGGGGGTTTATGGGAGGTTTGGGGCTCATGTGTGGCCCCGGACAGGATAGTCAATGTCCGTTTTTAAAAAAAAATGGTGGTTTTTAAAGATCCCTTTTTTCCCGGGAATTTTTAAATCTGGGGGTTATTTAGGGTTTGGGGGGTCAGCTGTGGCCCGGGGCAGGTATAGTCAATTTTCCAGTGAAACTAAAAAGGTGGTTGAAAGATCCCTTTTTTCCCGGGACTTTTTTTAAATTTTGGGGGGCATGCAGGTTTGGGGCTCTTTTTTGGGCCCCGGACGGTAAAAGTCAATGTCCAGTTCAACTAAAAAAGGTGGTTTTAAAAACTCCCTTTTTTCCGGGATTTTTAAATGTGGGGGTCATGAGGTTTGGGGGTCATGCTGTGGCCCGGACAGGGATAGTCAATGTCCAGTTTAAACTAAAATGGTGGTTGAAAAAACTCCTTTTTTCCGGCACTTTTTTAAAAGTGGGGGGGCATGCAGGTTTGGGGATCATTTCTGTTTGGCCCCGGGCAGGGGATAGTCAATGTCCCGGAAAATTTAAAAAGGTGGTTTTAAAGGAAATCCTTTTTTCCCGGGACTTTTTAAATCTTGGGGGGTTTTGGGAGGTTTGGGGGTAAGCTGTGGCCCAAAGGGAAATATAGGCAATTTTCCAGTGAAACTAAAAAGGTGGTTGAAGGGCTCCTTTTTTCCGGGGGGCCCTTTTTTAAAAATTGGGGGGTTATGCCGGTTTGGGGCTTATTTCTGTGGCCGGACAGGTATTTGTCAATGTCCCGTGAAAATAAAATGGTGGTTGAAAGACTCCTTTTTCCCGGGACTTTTTAAACTGGGGGGGTTTTTGCAGGTTTGGGGTAAAGCTGTGGCCCGGAAGGTTAGTCCCTTTTTCCCGTGAAACTAAAATGGTTTGGGGTTTAAAGGGCTCCTTTTTCCGGCACTTTTTAAATTTTGGGGGTCATGCAGGTTTTTGGGTCATGCTGCGTTCCAGGACAGGGTTTTTCAATGGGCCCGTTCAAGTAAAATGATGGGGTTATTTTCTTTCGGCCTTTTTGGCCAACTTTTTAATTTGTGGGGGGATGCAGGTTTAAGGGTCTTTCTGTGGTACAAGACAGGGATAGTGAATGGTGTGTTACTTTTTTTCTGTGGCTTTTTTAGCCTTTAAATGTTGGGCCCCAAGTGTAGCAGTTATCCATTTTTACTGTTGTGGTGTTAATTTCCCGTTCTCCCGCCCCCGTTTTGGGGGTTAAAAATGTGGTGTTGTTGCTTCCCTAGGCCCTTTAAATGGTCATCGGAGAAAGGTCGGGCTATCGAAAAAAACCCTTTTCGAGGTGGGGAAATTTCGATCGATTTTCGATAGCCAAACGTAATCGTTTAACCCCTAGTGGCGGGCCCCGCTGCGTAGGGAACCCCTTCCCCCTCGTGCAAACTTCCCGGAGCTTCTTCCCGTACATCTCAGGAGTTTGATTGTACTGGGGGGGTCGTGCCCGGCTTGTTTTTTCCCCGTAGGTCAGGGGGGGGGCTCGCTGGGCAGGTCCCCGAAAAATCTCCGAAACTTTAAACCCCTTTTGGGGGAGGGGGTCAGGAAACCCGGGCCCACTTTGGGCCTCAGGCACATGGTGCTGGCGGGGAAAATTTTTCAAATTTCCCGCAAGAAAGGGGTCCTGGTCTCCACCTTTATCCAAACATGGGAAAGTCCCCCCGCCCTTAAACCCTTTTGGGACCTGGGTCTAGGGGGCTTTGATGGCTGGGGGGGGACTTTGGCCCCTTTTTCCCGCTGAAGCACCTGTAATTGGTGGGGGCACGCTCACGCTGCGATCCTCCCTCCGCTCCCAAAGTTCTGCAGCTGCTAGGAGGGCCTTTTTAGGTGTCGAGGTTTCCAGCCTCAAGCTTAGCCAAGGCAAGTTTGCAGGAGAATAGCCGATTGTGAGCTGCCCACTGCGCCACTGACCACCTGCGACTGGCTCCTTGAGGAGCCCGAGTGACCCCCCCTTGCCTTCATAGTCCATAGCCTGGTCTGGGCCGAGCTCCTCCTGGCTAACTTCACGACTGTTTCCTCTGGGCCTACAGCTTTGCCCTTGCTACGACCACCCATTTTTGCAACCCTTGGCCCAATTGACACAAAAACTGCAACCTGAATGCACCCAAAACCTTGTATTTGCACTCTGACTGGTCTAGTGCTGATTTTAAATCTTAAGACCCCAGCAGAAAACCCACTGCTGGTAGTCCTTAGTGTCTGGGAGTACGGAACCCGCACTCACACACATATTGTCTTGATCCACCGCTCTGCCACCATCTGTGACGAAAACAGCCTAGTCCGCCGGCCCACTCAAGGGACGACGGCCTGACTTGGGGTGTATCTCGACGTTGCACGGCCCCCTAGGGGTGCACAAGGTCAGCCAGATACTGTTCCACTGTTAACCCCTGTCCATACGGGCACAGGGAGATAAACAAGCTGCCACCAGTTCTTCGTTTGGTTAAAAGGCCCGGTCCGTTACCGATTATTAACAGGGCCCAGGAACCAACCCTTGGGTAGCTATATATTATAGCCCGAGTACTAGGCGCATGAGGCCGATGATCAAGACAGGACTAACTCAGATTAAAAGTTTTATAGATTTAATTAGCTTGGAGGGAAACACTAGACAAATATATCCCAAAAGGATAATAATATACAGGTAAGAGTCAGAGGTGCACATACAGCATGGATTACAGACAAAAGGCAGTTAAAATGGGTCAAGTTACCTTTTGGTTGGTTTTGGTTCTGGGGCTCACATGCGGGGGCTTATGTGGCCTGGCTGCTGTGTATGGATGCTCCTGGAAATGCTCTTAGGTACCCCCCTCCTCCTGGATCAACGGTTGAGCCCACCTGGGCTCCTGCTTATATCTGTGAGGGGACAGCCCACGTGGCAGCCCCCCCTTACACGCCCCCACAGACCCCTGGGCGGTCTATGAACTCCTCCCCCTCAGGTCATGCAGTTTCTGTACAAACACAAAAATGGACTATAACGCGGCGGGGCATTGGCACAGAAACGAGCGGTGGCACCCTCAGAACCGGCTGGACCTACACGACGCCTGGATATCAGACACGCCTATCTTATGGGCTCCGTAGGTCCGGTTCTGGATATCTCGGTCCCCCTGAGCCCCAGAAACCTGAGAGTGGGGCTGTGTGTGTGGGGAGTTCCATGTTTTGAGATATGAACTCGCCATGCACCAGTTATGAGGGATTGCCTATAAATCGATATGGAAATATCGGAGACGGGTTGGCTAAGGTCAGTTTCATTCAAGCCTTTGAAGCTTGGGAGTTTTAGGCAGCATGGGTTTCTTGGGGCTAATTGAGTGCATGAGGGTCCTTTATGGGTTGACCCCTGCTGTGGTGGCTTCCTACAGAAAAGGCATTTACAATGGGCTTTATACTGTGTAAATTGAGCTTTCCTGGGGCTGGGGCCATCTGTGATATCTGACTAGATACGGAATTGGGGATGAAGTAAAGTGAATTCTTTCTCACAGTCTGTAAAAAGAGGAGACAGATGCAACGCGTTTGCCCATACACATGCTCGGCGAAACGCGTTGCATCTGTTTTCCTCTTTTTATTTTGGTCATGTCATTGCTGTGAGGCGAGTAAGCAAAGATTGGTTGGAATCACCAGAGTGGGGTATTTAACAGGTGAGTTTTGGTTACTTCAGCATATTACTGTAGAATACAAAAGCCCACACTATGCAAAGACGTGTGAGAAAATAACATAGTGTCATGCATAAAAATACATGGCAGTTAAAAAATGATAAAATTCTATTAAAGGTCTGCTATAAGCCAACAAAGATAACAGAACCCAAAAAGCATCTACTATTTAGGCAAATAGCTGAGGCAGGTAATTACAGTGAGGTTATTAGGGGAGTCATCCACTGCCCAGATATAAATTGAGAAACTTTAAGCTGTGAATCTTATGAAGGTTATAAGTTTTTGTTTATAACTAAAGATAATTACCTTTTCTGTGTGGTGCAAGACCCAATTAGATGGAAAACCGTTTTGGACTTCCCATCTTATTGATTAGCTTTAAACATGTAGGCAAAGGTAACAGGTGAGTTAGTTCTCACAGAATCATGGCTCCAGAATCTGACACTACTTCCTCTGTTGTTTTCATCTTTGGTGGCCTACACTTCAATCATACTGACAGATATGAGAACAGGCTGGGTGGAGGAGCAAGCATACTTCTCTCTCCACACTTTATGTACCATGTCATTCATCCTGCACCCCCCTCACTTTCCTCTCCTTTATTGCCCACATCCTCAGACTCTTTCGGCCATTTTCTCTAAGAGCAACGGTTGTACACTGACCCCCTGACTTCTCCAGCCACTTTCCTAATTACTTTGGTGCATGGCTCCCTGATTTCAGCATCCCCATTGACAACACCATCTCTCCTTCTGCCTCTCACTTTCTTTCACTTTCACTTCCTTTTGCCTCTTACAATTTACAGATTCTCCCCCACTCAAGGATGCGAAGTTGCTTGGTTTGGTCTTCTGTAGTCTCTGCTCAATTTCTAAATTTACTAATTCTCCTCTTGTGCTCTCTGATCATAACCTTATCTCCTTAATTATCAACAATTCTCAGCCTTTTATGGACACACCTGAAATCTGCACAACATAAACACGAAGGATTGATAGACACTCTACAGTCCTCATTGTCCCCAATCTCCTTCTTTTCTAGTCCTCACCTGGCTTTTAAACACTATAATAAAATGCTCTTAACCACCCTGGACAAATTGGCACCACTTGAACACATACCTCTAGGAGGATGTTCACACGGCATTTTGAATACATTTTTTTTATCCAAAAAATGCATTCAGAGGCGCTGCGTAAAATGCATCCAACACCCACCCAAAGTGTGGTGCATGTTTGGGTGCGTTATTGCTGTAGCAGAAACGCACTCTATAGTTTTAAATAGGGCATCTGCTGCGTCATATGGATCAAGAATTGACATGACAATTGTTTGAACGGATCCAAAAGAGGTATCACAAAGACGCATGTAAATCACACATCAGTGATCACTCGTCTGAACACCTATGCGTGTTTTACATTGAAAGCAATATAAATCACACTGCATATTGTTACATGTGTGTTTGGTTCTGTGTAGGGTCCGAAACACAAATCCAAACACAAATCTAAGAGATGCTGTGTGAACATCCCCAAGAGGCAGATGTCAACATCCTCAAACTTGCTTTCTTCAGCGATGTTCCAGGTGTGCTGAACGTCTGTGGAGAAAGTCAAAGCTACCTGGTGATATTTTCCACTACAAATTCATGCTCAGGACTTAATACATGGCCCTTCAAGGTGCTAAACAAGAACATTTCATCTACCTCATATCACTTTGTATATATTTGACCATAGCATTTTTCATAGATTATTTAATTTCATTTCTATGGTTGACCCTGACCAATAGACTGTGACTCAATCATTTTTCTGAGACATCTTTCCCATCACATACATGTGTATTTTGTTCTTGAGGTGTAGAATAAGAATATATCTCTATTTTGGTATACATTAATGCCATTTCTTTCTATATACAGAGATTGTTATTTTTATACAGCATCATATCTGACTGCCACCCAGGCAACTGTCCCTGCCTACTTGGCGTGCTGCCCTAGATGGCAGACCCCAACTGGACGACAAGCCCTAAGCTAGTAAGTGGGGGCTGGGTCAGGGGAAAGCAGAGTCAAACAGTCCGGTTGGGTATCGGTCGGGAACGTACAGCCTAGAATCAGAATCCCAGAAGAATAACAAGAGACTAGCCAAGGGTCAAAACACGGACGGTAACGCGGTACAAAATCAGAAGACGAGAACATGGTCAGAAGCAAGCCAAAGTCAGATAAGCCAGAGTAAAACGCATAAGAAAACAAGGGGAAAAGCAAGGGATAACCTTTACAGGCAAGGTGACACACTGAGCAGGTTGAAAATGAGGCGCACGGACACGCCCCAGCAGCTAGAATTGGTGCGCGGCCTCCGGCCCTCTATTGGACTGTAGCGGCCTTGCTCCTACACAGCTACAACTGTGTGCCGTGACAGTACCCCCTTTTTGGAGGGGCCACTGGAACCTTCTCTGCGTTTGGGTTATGTCCCGATGGAGGTCGTGGAATTCTCCTGATCAGAGATTCGGCATGGACAGAACCCTTCCAATGGACATGGTATTGTAGAGATCTCTGAAACTCCGGCGGGAGTCCAAAGATAAGGATGGACCTTTGTATTCAAATTCACCCTCATACGTTTACAGGAGGAGGGGGCTTGGAAGGCGAAGTCATAAGACTGTATATACCTCTTTATGATGAACTGATGAAAGAGAGCATTATGAAAAAACACGAAGACAAGAGGTTACTTAAGACGTAAGCCTGACCGAGGTAACTACTTCTTGCACACAACATACGGGCAAACAAATCGTTGGGCTAGTTTACCAGAAGGCCACCTTTGTAGGCGGAGATTTCGGGTGGACAACCTCTCAACTTATCTCCGCACAGTAAAACCACTGGAGCAGACGTCTCTTGTTACACTTTCTCTTCTGGTATGATCTGGGCGTTGAGCAAGTTCTTCTGAACTTGGGCCTGCAGACTGTGAAAGATCCTTAACAATAACATCCACCCGATTGTGATCAGATGTAGATTGCATAAGAAGAAAGCCATGTCTGGGTGAAGAAACATGAATTGCAGAAAAATGGTGAGGCACCAAACGAAATTATTATCCTGATTTATTAATCGCACATTCACTAAAGGAAAGTATTGAACCCAATCCGCTTGCGGATTCAGAGACAAAACAGCGAAAGCTTTTGTGTAACCGTTCGTTTACCCTCTCCCCCTCGTCTGCCCATTGGTCTCAGGATGGAAGGCAGCGGAGAAGGATAGGATAATTACCCAGAGCCTTACAGTGGGATTCCTCCAGAAAGCAGAGAAACAAATTGGACCCTCTGTCTGGAAACGATATTGCTCAGGTAACCCATGCAGTTTCACGAGATGTGTTGATGAATAGCTTCGGCAGCATTCTTGGACGGACGGCAACCCCTTTAATGGGACCAAATGGACGACATCATTACTGAGCGATTCACCACCTCCCAAATGGACCATCTTACCCTCTAGATGTTAGGAAGTTTGGACATAAATCTCATTGGAGATGTGGTTCCATGATGCTTCGGGTATGGGAAGTGGACAAAGATCACCAGGAGGACGAGTTTCTGGAAACCTTTGCCCGAGCACAAATTGTCACACGCGCTCACATAGGCCTCCACACAACGATAGCAATGACGGCACCAGTAGTTGCGAAAGACCGCCTCTTTGTGCTGATACTCCGGGATGTCCCAGACAATACAGGAATATGTAATTCCTCTTTAATAATCATAGCCGAAACTGAGTGGGAAAAAGAATCTAGAAGCCAGACAGAGTATCTGGTCTCATATCTAGTGGGTCTTAAGCTCGGTGTGCGGTGTGAGAACTATTCGGGGGACATGGCTGAGACAATCGTCCTCCTTGGTAAAATGGGTACTGGATCCTCCCGAATGAGTGCTGGCCACAGAAGCTTCTAGATTATGCTTCCACTTTAATACATTTTTGACCCCGGTCTGTAGGTGCAATAAAAAATTAAAGCGGGTAAAAGCAACGCCCACTTGAGCCTGACGTGGGTTCAACCTTTTAGCGTTCCTCTAGGAAAGGTAAGATTTTTATGATAGTTAGAACTGTGAATTGGTGTTGGGCGCCTTCCAGGATGTGGCGCCACTTCCTCGAAGGTCCACTTAATTAGCACAACAACTCCCGGTCCCAATGTCATAATTCCTTCTGCTGAGGTGAAAATTTAACGTTTAAAAAGAAAAGCGCATGGGGCGGGAGATTAGTAATGGCGGTGGACCACTGAGAAAGGACCGCCCTCCCTGTACCTGAACTCAGGAAGCATCTACCTCAACGAGATAAAGGGTTTGACATGTCCGCAGTGATAATGAAAACACTGTGGGCTGTGAAAAAACATTGCTTAAGTTTTTCAAAAGCCTCTAAAGGCCTCAGGTGCAGTTACTGATATTTTCCCCTTTTTTGTCATATCAGTCAAAGGCTGAACGAGAACAGAAACATTTTGGATACATTTTGGATAATATTTAGCAAAGCCTAGGAACCGCTGTAAAGCCTTCAGGGAGGAAGGGCGAACCCAGTCGAGGATAGCCCGGACCTTATCGGGATCCATTTGAAAGAGTTTGGGTGTCAGGAAATATTCCAGGAAATAAACCTCCTGAACCCCAAAAACACACTTCTCGAGTTTGACAAACAAATTATTGATCTTCAAGATCTGTAAGACTTGCTGTACGTGTTTAACGTGTGACGCCCAGTTCTGCGAATAAATTAAAATGTCATCCAGATAAACGACCATACAACGACCAATGAGTTCTCAGAAAACATTGTTTACAGATTCTGGAACACTGCGGGGACATTACACAGCCCGAAGGGCATAACCAGATATTCAAAATGGCCCTCTGGGGTATTAAATGCGGTTTTCCACTCATCCCTTTCTTTGATACGGATAAAGTTATAGGCCCCCTTAGGTCTAACTTGGAAAACCACTTAGCCCCCTGAATTTGAATAAACAGGTCAGGAATCAATGGTAAGGGGTATTGGTTCTTTACCGTTATTTTGTTGAGCTCCCGTTAATCGTTGCATGCATGGAGAGTTCCATCTTTCTTCTTAATAAAGAAGAACTCCGCACCCATGGGGGACGCAGAAGGTCGAATGTGACCCTTCTGTAGGCTCTCTGCGATATATTGCTTCATGGCGGTTCTCTCCGGACCGACAGATTATATATCCTGCCTTTAGGAAATCTCACACCAGGAAATAGTTCAATAGCACAGTCATATGATCTATGTGGGGGTAACTTCTCAGACTGGGTCTTGGAAAACATCTCAGCAAAATCATGAATAAAGGCAGGAATCTGCTCGATTTCCGCATTACCAAGAACAATTGGAGACATTTCTCAATACACTTTTTCCCCACCTAATTAATTCCCCAGAATTCCAATCAAACACAGGGTTATGTTTCTGAAGCCAGGAAACCCCCAACACAACATCACGGGTAAGCCCTCATGATAAACAATATACACTTCTCCTTATGAATAATCCTACAAGCATCTCAAGTTCAGGGGTGCAATACTGGATATTGCCCTTAACCAACAGGGTACAATCAATAGCCACCACCTGCAAGGAATCAGAGAGGCCTCCAGGGTAGGCCCAGAAGCTTGGCGAATGAAGCGTCCACGAAATTGGAAGCTGATCCTGAATCCACAAAGGCGCTCCCCGAATCACACATGGACAAATACGAAATTTTCACTGGAAGTAACAGTTTTTTTGACACAATAGGGAATACCTGCTCGCCTAGGTGACCTTCCCGCGCGTCACCTAGATGCTGGAGTTTTCTGGCCAGGACTTCTTTTTGGGGCACTCACGGATGTGATGACCCTCTTTGCCACAGTAGAAGCACAATTTCAGGATGCGACGTGAGGTCCTGCGGTCACTGGCAGTACCCACAGAAGAGGCCCCGACCTGTATAGGCTCCACTGGGGGTATCGTCACGCTAGCAGGTTCTGGGGTGGTAGCAGAACGGGGAAGTGGAGTAAAGCGGGGTAACGGAGAAAGGGTCTGTTCCCGACGTCTTTCTTAAAACGTCTGTCCAGCCGAACTGCCAAAGCAATCGCATCATCCAGAGTGCCTGGAGTAGGGTAAGCCACCAACAGGTCCTTAACATAGTCAGCTAATCCTACTCTGAACTGGCACCTGAGAGCTGGGTCGTTCCACCGTGATGGAACACACCAGCATCGAAATTCAGAAGCATACTCCTCAGCAGTCCGGTTACCCTGCCTTAAGGTGGTGAGCTGCGTCTCGGTCACCGCCTCCCTATCAGGGTCATCGAAGAGGAGTCCAAAGGAGACAAAAAATCTGTCAACCGAAGACAATTCGGGCAAATCTGGGGGTAGAGAAAATGCCTACTCCTGGGGCGACCCTTGGAGAAGGGACATGACAATACCTACTCTTTATTCCTCATTACCTGAGGTACATGGGCGGAGTCGAAAATACAACCGACACCCTTCCTTGAAAGACAGAAATGCCCTCCTGTCACCTGAAAACCTATCTGGTAACTGAATGGGGGGTTCCACAAAGTGGGGAGGCAATTCCGGGGAACCCCCACCCTGGGGGGTACCCTGGGGGTTTTCCTGCTGCTGAACCCTTGCCGCCAGATCTTGGACTAACTAGGTAATTCCCTGCATCTGCTCTACCAGCACAGTCATGGGGTTCATGGTGCATGGAGAGCAGGAATATATGGCCCGTGAAAATGTCACGTCAGAGGAGGCAGTGGGGCCCCGACTGGCCACCCAGCCCCACTGTCCCTGCCTACTTGGCGTTTGTCCTAGATGGGAGACCCCAACTGGACGACAAGGGCCCTATACTACTAAGAGCAGGGCTATCAGGGGAAAGCAGAGTCAAACAGTCCGGGTCGGTATCGGTCGGGAACGTAACAGCCAAGAATCAGAAACCAGAAGAATGTAACGCGGTACAAAATCAGAAGACGAGAATGTGGTCAGAAGCAAACCGAAGTCAGATAAGCCAGAGTAAAATGCATAAGAAAACAAGGGAAAAGCAAGGGATAACCTTTCACAGGCAAAGGCTGATCACACTGAGCAGGTTGAAATGAGGCGCCCGGACACCGCCCCAGCAGCTGATTGGTGCGGCCTCCGGGCCCCTCTATTGGACTGTACGACACACCCTCTAACTGATTCGAAAGCCGGCTGTCAATCCTATCACATCACCATGCTTCCTCCTTGGGTGTGTCGATCCCAAAAAGCTAGAGGGAATTACCCCTGTAGCGCCTTGCTCCTCCATGGCAACAATGTGTGCCGTGACAGGTTCTCTCTCAGGCACACTGTTATAATTCTTCTATCTCTTGTATCCTCTGTATATATTTTGTATATATTATGTCTATATCTCTGTAAATGATTTACACTTTTACTTTGTATTGTACTTATGTTTGTTTATTTTGTTATCTCTCCACAGTGACATGTATAAGGTCACTGAAACGTCACATGCCTATATGTCACTTACAAATGTGATTCTTCTCTGGGGCGTGAGCATGTTTTCATAATAAAATTCATTCACATGCATGGAATTCATGCAGTGTGGTTGTATTTTTACTAATACCTCATCTCAACAATATGCAATAATCCAAAATGACTGTTTGACATTCCTCCCCCCCCCACCCTCTGTAACATAATGCGCCACATTGCATCACCATCAACCAAATCTAAAATATACAAAAAGCTTTAACACAATTTAGTAGTATAAAACTACTAAATAATAGTCATACAGTTACCAAATAACATCGCTACACAAAACCAGAATCCCAAGACCGCTAAGACCACATATCACCAGCACACAGTGACCGAATAATAAAACCACACCATCGACCACAAAACACCAGCACATAGATGAAAACCGAATAATACAAACTGACCATTGCTGAGTATAAAACCATTATACAACAACCATAATTACCATCATACAGAGACCATAACATTGTTGGAAACCAGCTGTACACAGGCTCTGACAGAGCATATAGACATTATTACATTAAAGTTATATCTAGTGACTCACAGGAGACGTCCTGAAGAGTTGGTCTCTTCTCTTCTTCTACTTCTCCATCTGTCCCAGGCCGCCATGACGACTACTCCGGACTCTTCATGTAAATTTTACAAAACAAACATCTTACACTCCTCACTTTATATCAGCACTCGCTACCAATTCTATCTCTATACAAACTCCCCAACTATACACCTCATAATGGTATCCATTTAGTAGCCCCTGTAGCCAGGATTGCCCCTGTAGCCAGGTTAGAAGCCCCCTATTAGCCAGGTAGTAGCCCCCTTGTAAGCCAGGTGATGCTCTGTGAAACCGTTAGATGCCCCCGCATAGCAGTAGAAGCCCCCCATGGTTAGCAGTAGAAACCCCTTAGCCAGTAGATTCCCCCATTGTAGCCAGTAGAATTCCCATTCCCCCCTTGTACAGTAGATACACACTCTTGTAGCCAGTAGAAACCCCCCATTGTAGCCAGTAGATTCCCCCTTGTAAGCCAGTAGATACCACTGTAGCCCAGTTAGAAGCCCCCTTTGTAGCAAGTATATGCCTCTGTAGCCAGTAGTGCCCCCCTTGTACCAGTAATGCCCCCTTGTACCATAGAAACCCCTGTAGCCAGAGATGCCCCCCTTGTAGCGCAGTAGGGATGCCCCCTGTAGCCATAGATGCCCCCTTGTAAGCCAGTAGATTCCCCCCTTGTAGCCAGTAAAGCCCTGTACCAGTAGATTCCCTGTAAGCCAGTATATGCCCCCTTGTAGGCAGTAAGATACCCCCCCATTGTATGCAATAGATACCTGTAGCATAGATCCCCCCCTTAATAGCCAGTAGATGCCCCCTTGTAGCCAGTAGATACCCCTGTAGCCAGTAGATGCCCCCCTTGTAGCCAGTACATGCCCCACTACGCGTTCCGGTCCGGAGCTGCTGAGCGGTGTGAGCGTTGTGACGTCACCATGCAGCTTACGCTGTCACGCAGCTCCCATGGATCTACTCGGCCAGCAGAGCTGCCGACCGAGGAGACGCAGCATCACAGGGGGAGCGGTGAAAGTCCCGAACCCCCCTGCACTCAGATAGATACAGGAAAAGAAGGGCATGAGGTGTAACGATCCGTCCTGCCTCCTCACTGTACCAGCAGGCTGCTGACTCTGCGTGGCTGTTATAAAACAGGGGCTATCCTCCAGGCGGGCGAGGCGGGCAGCGCCCCCCTCGGATGAGCGGAGCCTCTGCGCCCCGGGCGATCTCCCGCCTCGCCCGCCCCTAGGAATGGCCCTGCCTTCGGCACGTCCGCTAATCTGCTCTCAGCCCTTGACCCGACGACAGAGGAAGAATCATCCAGGCTTCTCTTGTCTGCTCGTCCCACCACCTGCTCTAGTGACCCCATTCCCTCCCACCTTCTCTCACCTAACTGCAATCTGTAACCTCTCTCTCTCCACTGGGGTATTTCCATCTGCCTTTAAACACGCCATCATAACCCCTTTTCTAAAAAAGCCGTCTCTGGACCCGTTCTGCGCTGCTAATTACCGACTAGTCTCTAACCTTCCCTTCATCTCTAAACCCCTGGAATGGTTGGTCTACTCTCGCTTAATCCGCTATCTCTCTACTAACTCTCTTCTCGATCCTCTACAATCAGGTTTCCGCACCATACACTCCACAGAAAGTGCTCTAGCTAAAGTCTCTAATGATCTCCTCACAGATAAATCTTAGACAACTACTCCGTAAATGCTCTTCAGGAACTCATTGCAAGTTGACACAGTTGATCCACCACCTTCTCCTCAGCGTCATTGGCCTCCAGAACACCGCTCTCTCTTGGTTCCCATCCTACCTCTTTGTCCACTCCTTCAGTGTCTCATTTGTAGATTCTACTTCTCCTCTCCCACTTGCTGTTTGGCGTTCCTCGGGGATCGGTTCTTGGTCCTCTCCTCTTTTCAATCTACACAGCCCCAATTGGACAAACCATCAGCAGATTTGGCTTCCAGTACCATTTCTACGCTGAAGACACTCAGCTATACACCTCCTCCCGAGACATCACTCCTTCCCTGCTACAAAACACCAGTGACTGTCTGTCCGCTGTCTCTGACATAATGTCCTCTCTCTGTCATCAACTAAACCTCACTAAAACTGAACTTGTCATTCTACCATCTACTAACTAACCCAGCCTGCTCTTTCTGTTTCAGTGTGTGGTACTACCATAACTCCTAGGTAGCAGGCCTGCTGACTTGGGGTTATACTAGATTCTGATCTGTCACTTCACCCCGTATATCCAATCCCTTGCCCACTCCTGTCACCTGCACCTTAAGAACATCTCCAGAATCCGTCCTTTTCTCACTGTGGAAACAACTCAAACTTTTATTGTCGCCCTTATACATACCATGCAGGACAATCCAGGATTCCAGGGGCTGTCCCGAGGTCATGGGGATGCAGAGGTATGACAAAGGCATATGCCCTAAATCCCCAGGCCTACATTTCTAATTATACTGCTTGTACAGATACTTGCCAGGAGAGCTGTCAAGTTTAGCAGTCGGCACTGGGGAAGTGTCATAAGATGCTCCCCTGACATCACTGACTGTACAAGGGTCATCCTGCCCCGCAGTTAGACTATACCGGTGAGGTGTGGTTAAAGTCATGTCCTGGTGTGATGTCATGTGTTTAGGTGCAGTTGGAGGCGTGGCCTGTTGTATCCCTCTTTGCAATCTCTAAAATTTAAAAGGTATGCTTATACTTTCTCATCTTAACTACTGTAGCTCCTTGATTATTGGTCTCCCTCTCTGCAAACTCTCCTCTCTCCAATCTGTCCTTAATATAGCAACCAGGCTCATCCTTCTTTCCTGCCGCTATACTGATGCCTCCACCTTGTGTCAGTCACTACAGTGGTTGCCCATTGAGTATAGAAAACAACATAAACTCATTCTTCTCACCCATAAAGCTCTCTACAGCGCTACACCCACCTACATTTCCTCCCTCATCTCTATCTACCATCCTACACAGTCTCTCCGCTCTGCTGCTGATATCAGATTACAGGTCACAATCATCTGAACCTCCAATGCTTGCCTCTAAGACATTGCACATGCTGGATTCTAAGGCAATCAAAAAAGTAACATTTCCCCTGAAATGGTTTCAATGAAAACAACTCATTCTGCAAAATATAGCCCTACCACAGCTCTGTACACATACAAATAAACTAGTTATGGTTCTCAAACTATGGCAATGTAGACTCATCACGCAAGATAACAAGCACTTCTTTATGTACATATTTAGAAAATAAAAAAGTTAAGGCTGTCAGAATATGACAACACAAAAGCACAAGAAATATTCTTTACTAAGCAATGTTTTGTGTAAAGGTAGTAAAATATAAAAACCTATATACAATTTATATAGTTGTAATTTTACCGACCCTCATAGTATGACTATTGTGTTGTTTATACTGCGCGGCGAATGCTGTAAAAATGAAACCCACAAAAAATGGCGAGAATTGTTATTTTTTTTTCATTTTCATGGCCCAACACTGAAAAAAACTGTGAAACACCTGTATGCCCAAAATACACATTACACCACTAGATGAGTTCCCTGTAGGTGTTTAATCCAAAATGGGATGATTTCTGGAAGGTTATACCTGTTCTGGTCCTTTGGGGGCTTTGCTACTGTATCATGGCACCCACCCGTCAAAATCTGCTTCCAGTCGCCAAATGGCGCTCCCTCCATTGTATGCCCTACCATGCACTGAAACAGCAAAAATCCCCAACACAAAGAGAAATGCGAATAGTGTTAGACTCGATATAATCGACCAAGTTGAAATCGGCATAGTTTTTAAGTGATCGAATTTTTATCAAGATACATGCTAAAATATAAGGAAAAATCTGAGCATCAATCTCTTAAGATAAGCGCCTATAATCGCGCTTCTGAAATAATTTGCGGTCCACAAATCATATTAACAGAATAGAGCAGGTGAATGTGTGTGCGACGTCATGACTGGTATTGTATGGATTGCGATAGGCTGGAAAAAACACAGACCCTCGTTTTACATAGAACAGCGATTCCTTTACAGCCTCCTGTCTCACACGCTCAGAGCAGAAGGACTGCTCCTCTGCTTGTGTCCAAACAGCACAGCGAAAATTAATCTATTTCTTCACAGAGAAACCTCTACTAATAGCTGTGATCCTACAATATAAGTTAGATTTAGTAGATATGGAAGATTTAATATAGGTTTAGTATAGAATATTTAAAGATCATCTACTCTGTAAAGTCACGGGGGGAGCGTAGGGGGCCCCCGCGGGTCGAACATCAGACAAGCTCTATCAAGAATACTGGATACAGTTCACCGAAGACTATATGTAACACAATGGCAAAGCTTTATTATTAACAGTTTTCTATTGAAAATATTCTGGATATTGGGCAGCCTGAACTTATAGATAAACATCCGTTTCTAGTAACTGCAGGTCTCTTGTTAGATGCAAAACTCCCTTTTATTATCATTATTACATTTCAGATAGGTGTTCATTTTCAATTTTGCCCATTCCACTTTGTTTGATATATCCACCTATGCACTTAAAGTTTGAATGCAGCAATGTTTATAGTCACCACAGGAGAAAATGAAAGTGCCAAAAAATCATGGTATTATACGAATACGACAAGCCTATAAAGAATACTGATAAAGTTCACCAAGACTTATTGTAGACCCATTGCAATAGATTTATATTACAGTTACTATTGAAATATTTCCTGGATATTGGGCCCGAACCTTATAGGACGTACACATCTTTTCAAGTAACGGCAGGTCTCTTTGTTTAGGTGCAAAACTCCACTTTTAATATCAGTATTATGTTGAGCGTTTGCGATGGCTATACGAGATCGACGTAGTCATAGTCACAACCGCAATAGATAAGTTTATTCGGATAGTGAGCATCGATTAAGCCGATGACCATTAAAGTCTATGGATAGCAACAACACCTTCATTATTACACCAAAACAAGCTGGAGAATCTGAAATTAAGAATAAAAAATAAGGGGGGGGGGGGGGGGACATCCACAACAGTCAAATGGATACGTGCCTAACATCTTAGGCAACACACTTAGGTTATAAAATCAACAGAAAAAAAGTCACAGACCATTTACTAACCTGGTCTTGTACCACAGCCAGACCCTTAAACCAGCATCCACCACAATTAAAAAGTCCAGAAGGCAGAAATTTGAACCATCATGTTACTTAACTGGACATTGAATATCCCTGTCCCTGAACGCAGCAATGAGCCCCCAAACCTCATGACCCCACACATTTAAAAGTGCAGCAAAAAGGATCCTTTCACACCATTTTTAGTTTCACTGGTCATTGACTATACCTGTCCTGGGCCACGCATGAGCCCCAAACCTCATGAACCCCCAACATTTAAAAAGTGCCGGTAAAAGAGTCTATCAACCACCAATTTAGTTTCACTGGACATTGACTATACCTTCCTGGGCCACAGCATGAGCCCAAACCTCCTGACCCCACAAATAAAAAGTGCCGAAAAAAGGAGTATTTCAACCACCATATTAGTTGAACTGACATTGACTTACCTGTCCTGGCCACACATGACCCCAAACCTAGCATACCCCGCACATTTAAAAAGTGCCGGTAAAAGGAGACTTTCAACCACCTTATATTTCACTGGACATGCTGAACCTGTCCAGGCCACAGCATGAGCCCCAAACCTGCATGACCCCACACATATAACAAGTGCCGGAAAGAAAGAGTCTTTCAACCACCATTTTAAGTTGAACTGGACATTTGACTATACCTGTCCTGGGCCACAGCATGAGCCCCAAACTGCATACCGCGCCACATTTAAAAAGTGCCGGAAAAAGGGTGGGGGGGGGGGTCCTTTCAACCCACCATTTAGTTAATCTGGAACATTGACTATAACCTGTCCAGGCCAAAGCATGAGCCCACATACCTGCATGACCCCACATTTAAAAAGTGCCGAAAAAGAGTCTTTCAACCACCAATTTTGAGGTGAACTACATTGACTATCCCTTGTCCTGGGCCACAGCAAAGCCCCTAAACCTGCATGACCCCCACATTAAAAAAGTGCCGGAAAAAGGATCTTTCAACCACATTGTTAGTTGAACTGGACAATGACTATACCTGTCCTGGGCCACAGCATGAGCCCCAAATCCTGCATGAACCCCCACATTTAAAAAGTGCCCGGAAAAAGGAGGTCTTTTCAACCACCATATAGTTGAACTGGACATTGACTATCCCTGTCCAGGCCACAGCATGACCCCAAACCGCATGACCCCCACAAATTTTAAAAGTGCCGGAAAAAGTGAGTCTTCACCACCAATTAGATGAACTGGACATTGGACAATACCTGTCAGGGCCACAGCAAGACCCAGGGCCGGAGTTACAGTGGGTGCGGTGAAAGCCCAGCTGGCGTCCGTCATCTATACACACCAGGTTAAAATGCCCAGATGACGCAGCAACGAAAACTGACGTGCTGAAGCGAAGTGTGAGAACTCCAGCCATCCACAGTACACAGTCAAACTCTGGTAGCGCTTGCCCTCCGTATGAGGGTGGACCAATTGAGCTTCACTGGAAATACTGTGGTTAACGCTCCTGTTACACCCAGTGCCCCTTTATCTAGGAATTCTTTTTCTCAAATTTCCTCAACGTTCTGGGAGGAAATGGTCTCTGTACTTTGTTCCTGTCGTGCTCCTTACTCCATGTCCTCTGAAAAACCCTACATCTGGTCAGTATTCCTGTACCTCCCTTGTACAATTCAGATGAATTTTTTTAACAGCAATTTTGTCCATGCAAGTTTTTTAAGTACAGTTAATATCTAGAAAACACATTTTAAAATAGGATGTGATCCCACCATGTCTGTGTTTCTCTTTTTTCATTGGTATTAAATGGGTTGTCCTCAATACAGGATTGATAGCTAGTTAAAGAACTTGCAAAAACAAGTCATTATGCAATATGTGTCCCATTAACAGTGTTCCTACCTATTCCAGTTCTGACAGCACCATCACCCTGAGCCACTCTTGACAATTGTGAAGAACAAATGTCTGTTTTTTTTAGAAAAAAAAAAAAAAAACCCACAAATTTTTTAGAATAGGACCTGAAGTATAGATGCATGTCACAGCAAAATGCCCCCAAAAATTTCAAAGCATGACCCTGACCCTTTGGTCCAATTGTGAGAACAAATGTCGTTAGAAACAACATTTTTTTAAATAGGACCTGTAAAAAGTTTTAAAAAAAAACATTAAAGCTGCATGTCCACAGCAAAATGCCCCCAAAAATTCAAAATTGACCCTCGAGCCACTTTGGTCAATTGAGAAAGAACTAAATTTCTGTTAGAACAACATTTTTTTACAATAGGCCTGAAAATTGCTGCATATCAAAGCAGCATGACCCAAAAAATTCTAAAAATGACATCTCGCCACTGTTAAAAATTGTGAGGAGAAATGCCAACTTAGAAGCCACATTTCTGTTACAAGGACCTGAGTAAATGCTGTATCTGCACAGCTACATGACCCAAAAAATTATAAATAAGACTTCTCATCCACTATTAATAATTGTGAGGAGGAAATGCCACTTAGAAGCCACAATTCTGCTCCAAATGACAATAATTATACTGTATCTCACAGCAACATGACCCCAAAAAATAAAAATATGTCTTCTCAGCCACTATTAAAAATTGTGAGGAAAATGTCCACTAGCAGTCACATTTCTGTTTTCACAGTGACCAAGATCTATGCTGAAACTCACAGCAACGTGACCTCAAAACCATTGACAATGCGAAAACTTCATAAGAGAAAGTGATAAAGGGAAGACGGTGTTGTCATAAACCTTGCTGTCATTTACCGTCTCCTCACAAGCAAAACCAGAAAAATGATCTGTTGGAAAAGAGAATAAAAATTGCAGTAAGAAATGATCAATTAAAAAAAAAGTTTTCAAAGTACCATTTCTGTTGAAAAGGAATGTGAAGTAGACTGGCAACTAATCGTGACCTCGGCAATTGGTGCCACAACATACAGAGATCCATGCCTGATTCATCTTGATGAACGTCAAACGACCCACATTATCAGTGGAAAGCCGGATGCTTTGTCTGTAATGACTCCTCCAGCTGTGCGAAGGTCCCTCAGAAATGACGCAGGCTGCAGGGCAGACAACACCTCTATGCGTGACGAGCCAGCTCGGGCCATTCGTCCATTTTGGATACCCGAAGTCTATGGGGTCTGGTAACACAGCAAAAACATCGGTGTTGTGGAAGGGGACGCCATAATAGTCGTGCACCATGATCTTAAGCTGATCACTGTGTGTTGGATGTGTGCCCTGCATTGCATGCATTGCATGCTTCTGCCACCTTGCCCGCTGCTGCCGCTACGCCTACTTGGCACTCTACTGCTGTCACGTCGCTGATCGTTGTTCCACCGAGTACATTGTGAACGTGAAAGCAGAAGCAACAGATGTTCTCCAGGTTGAATAAATCAGCAAGGTCTCCATTTCCTGCATTTTACTCTCTATTTGGGTGGGTGGAAGTAAAGTGCTGATTTTTGTTTTGTACCGGGGAACCAGAGGTTGGCCACCGCCGTAACTGTGTTCATTTTGAATGCCTAATGCGAGGGATCAATGTTGGAGAAATGGAGCACCCAAGCACTCATGTAAAAACAAAAAAAAAGAAAAAAAAAAAAATAGAAAAAAAAAAAAAAAAAAAAAAAAAAAAAAAAAAAAAAAAAAATAAATAAAAACAAAAAAAAAAAAAAAAAAACAAAAAAATAAAAAAAAAAAATAAAAAATTAAAAAAAAAAAAAAAAAAAAAAAAAAAACAACAAAAAAAAAAACACACAACCCACCCCCCCCCACCCCCCCCCCCCCCCCTCCCCCCCCCTCCCCTCCTACCCCTCCAGCAGGAGTCATTCAAACCCACTGCCACAGGGTCGAGGGGCACTCAGCCCACAGAACTACCACCTCACCACCACCGCCACAAAAACGCGCCAACCACATACCAAGTCAGGGTCCACGGAAACAACGGTGTCAAGGAAAACCACCACCACCTCCGCTTCCCACCGGCCACAGCTTCAACACAGCCCTACTTGCCGATAAGATAAGCACCCTGAGAGCTGCACTCAACCTTGCACAATCTCTGGACGCCCGACCCACTGCCAAAAGAAGACCGAAGAAATTGTGAAACTGTCGGCCTGTGGTATTTTGAGCAGAGAGAATGGCTCCGATCGCGATCAGTGTCCATCTCCTCCTAACCCCCCGTCCGCTGGCGGGACCGTTGTTTCAGAGTGTCCAACTATTCGTTCCAGAATAAGAACACACCAAGCTCATGCTGACCAGGGCATTGTCCGCACTGACCATTTTGTGCTTCTTCAAAACTGCAAGGATGTGCAGAGCTCTTTCACCTGCCTCCACTCACGGTGTCAACACCCCGAGGTGTACCGCTGCATGTCAGGCCATGTGTCCCTTCGTTCTGCTTAATGGCATTGCAGCGCTGCCACAATCCTGAGCATGTGGAGGGGGAATTCCAGCGTGTTGCCACGCAACAATGAGACGGTTGACGGGAGGCCGAGCTGACGCGCCAACGCAGCCAGCGGGCGAGCAGGGTGCGAACGGCCGGAAGTGCGATACTCAGACCTCGATCCTCTTCAGCGGCGTCCAGACCCGGGTTAGCTCTTTAGAAACTTTCTGGACGACAGGTTCATACATGTGCCAGCAAGGATGTGCTCCAGCCTACCGATCTTTAAGGCGGCCAGCAGATTTCGCCGTAATCCGCACACCACCTTTGCCTGCACAAGGTTCTTGTCACCCAGCCAGCGCTCGGGTACTCGTTGCTTAGAGCCGTCCACAGATCTAGATCTGTGTGTGGACGGTCTCCCAAAGCAGAATAATTACAACACGGCCTGGGTCTCTGGGCACGTGATGCCACCAGAGGACCTAGGGAAAGAGCCCTGCACCAGCCCTGCGGTTTTGAAGAGCGTGCGCCGAGCCTGAGATCCACCGCACCCCCAGAGACATCCCCCCCGCTCACCCAGTGAGCTGTCACAGCGATCTAGCGGCCTTGGCCGTGCTTACGAGTCCATGTGTTAGTGGTTAGATGGACTTTTCCGGACACAGCTGCAGACAACGCACTTGACATTTTAGATGACACGTGGCTGGCCAGGGCAGGGACGGCTTTTCTGGCAAAGAAATGCCTGCTCGAAATCTGGTATTGGGGGCAAGCGAGGGCCATGACGTGGCGGAACCCATCTGTGTCCACCAGACGGAAAGGCAACATTTCCAAGGCCAAAAGCCTGGCAATGCCGACATTCAGGCTTTTGGCTTTGAGATGGTTTGGGTTAAAGTGTTTCTTCTGCTCCCAAACCTGGAAGACAGAAGGCTGGCTGCTAGACTGGCCGCTGTACGGCGTGCAGGTCGTCAAACTGGCGGAAGGAGAAGGGGTAGGATGGGTCTCTGGTGGTGCTGGTGGTACTCGGGCGACGGTGGAGGCTGAAGCGGAGGCTGATCCCTGATCAGGACTCTGAGAGACATGGGCAGCTGAGGAACGCTTGGTGGTGGCGGAGGAGGAGGAGGCGGAGATAGAGGTGTGACAGTGGTTGGAGGCCCGGCGTCGGTCTGGCCTTTTTTGGCCAAGTGTTCCCTCCATTTCAACTCATGCATTCGCTGCATGTGACTCGACATGTTGGTGGTGGTTAACCACTTAAGGTTCTTGCCTCTACTTATGCGTTTACGGCAAAGGCGGCATATGACATCGCTGGGTGAATTAGAGGCTTGCTCAAAGAAGGCCCAGCTTGAGAGGTCCTGGACCTTTTTGACGGCGATAAGCGAGGAGCGGGGTTTGCGCTGACCGTGGCTGGCGGAATCATATCAGCGGACTTCTGCGACCGCCCTCTCCCTTTTTGTGGCGGAACCCGTATTGACACTACCCCATCGTCTTCCTCCTCGTCCACTGATGAAGCGCTCGCAAGCAAATTCTGCGGAAAAGACCAGGATGGATCCGCAATGTCGTCATCATCATCATCATCAACACAGGTGACTTGGTCGTCCTGACTTTCTGCATCCAGAAGCTGCGGGCTACAAGCAAGGGGCACTGCAAGGCGTTGCCGACCGCCCGGGATTTTTGCCGATTGACCGGCTTCCTTCACCTCCTCTGATGGCATCATAACTGGGCGTCAGAGCAGATAAATCATCCTCTTGATCTTTTAACATGCCTTCTGACCCCACCGCATTTTGTCATCAAAGAGGTCTTCAGACAATGGATTATCCACAGTGGGGGGTACACGAGTTGACATTTGGGCTGCTTCA
>JAODAL010043593.1:0-33699 GCA_025379985.1 Phyllomedusa bahiana
ATTTTAATACCCCCTGTCACTTGAAAACCCTATTTCAATAACTTTTAAAAAAAAAGAATCTAAAAGAACGAAATATTTTCTCATAAAAAAGGGGAAAATTCACATTCACATTAGCTCCCCCGTGAATCTGCAGAAAATTTGTGCACCCAAAATTTACATCACAAAAAAATTGCCGTAATTGACTACAAAAAGGACCGCTTGCCCACTTAATTAGGGGGTTCAAAAAGGTAAAATTTTTTTTTTTAAATCCCCCCTTTAAATGGACTGTCAAACTACAATATTTCTAAAACCCCCCCCTTGGGGGGGCCCCCTGGTTCACATCTGCGTCGGGTTTTTTCCCTTGGGGATCCCCCAATCTCGCCATATGTTTTGTTTTTTGAGACAAAATTTAAATCCCACAGCAATTTTATTTTTTCCCTTTCTCAACTACAGACACCCCCAAAGAAAACCTGAGGGACCCAAGAAAAGAAAGGCCCCTTGGGTGTCGTGGGGCCCTGCATGAAAAGACCCCCCTTTGGCTTTCTTTTTTCACATCAGGCCTAAAGAAACCCAATAATTTTATCCCCAAAAAATTTTTTCCGATCGCAGAATATAGATAAATTGTCATTTTATAAAAACCAAAATTTAACTCCAAAAAAATTTAAAAACCCTCCAAAAAAAATTGCACATTTTGTTTTTTTTCCTAACCCAACCCACAAAGAATTTGTAAAAAATACATACGATGCATTCGGGTGGAAACCCATAAAAAATACAACCGTTCCAGAAAAAGGCTCCTCAAAAGGGCAAAGAAAAAAAAGCTTTCTAAACCGGGACAAAATAGCGCTACGGACCGCACTGTTGCCCCACACAAAAGAAATTTACAAAACAAAAACACCCATTCCAAAAGGACCATTTTTGTGCTTTTTGTCCCCAAAGGGACTTTTTGTGGGACTTTTAGGGAGGGTTTTTTTCCCATTTTTTTCCCAAAACCCAACACGGGTCCCAAAAATGGGCCACAGGCCACATTTGTGCCCCAAAACAAAAAAGAATAAAAAACCGGCCTGCCGGTATATGGTGGGGGGGGTCACCCCCCCTCCCCAAAAAAAACTCGGGCACTGAAATTTTGGGGGAAAATTTAAAACTAGGGAGACACAGGGGGGAAAACCACAGCAGGAGGCAAAAAAACCCTGTGGGGAAAGCAGGAAAACCTCTGATGTCCCCCCCAACCCTTTCAGGACCCCCTTTAAATCCCCTCTCACCTTAACCTTTGTTTTAAAAGGGTTGTCCACTGCACAGGGGAAAACATACTGCGGGCCAAAATTGATGTGAGGTTTCCCCGGGGTTTCACCCCCCCCCCAAACCCTTTTCCCCCTCCCTCCAGCCTCCTCTCCGGGGGCTCAAAGCATTGAAACAAGGGGAGGGGGGAAGGGGGAAAACCCTGCACAGGAAAATATTTTTGCTGCCTGCTCCCCGGCCCCTCACTCCATCAATCACTCTCGGGAGCAGGGGCTTCACAGGGCAGTTTGCCAGGCGGGGGGCCCCCTGCTTTCAGGGGCTTTTTGGCCCATGCCCTGATACCTCCCCCTTTGCGCTGCTCCTTTTTAAAGAGCCTCAGGCACCCTTTCGGCCCCAAAGATTTACCATTTCCCGGGGGTTCCGGGCCCCCTTCCCCTTTTTCCCAGACCCTCGGACCTTCCGGGACAGCTGGTAAAAAAGAGGTTCCGGGCACGGGTTTTTATCATTGGGGGCTTGTCCCCCCGAAAAAACCCAAACCAAAGCAACGTCCCCTGTTTTCAAAATTAGAATGGGCAAAATTAAAAGGCAAACGAATGGAAATTCGTTTAAAAATTTTCAGGAAAACTTGGGTTCTGAACAATTTCGAAGTTTGGGGAAAATTTTTGGGGTTGAACAAGTGTTTTTTTGGAGGGGATAAAATGGGGGCGATCACAAGGCGCTACAGGGGGCAAAGCACCCCCCCGGGGAGGAAAAAAGGGCCCAGCCTGCATGACATGGCAAGGTAAAAGCCAATCAGAGCCGGGCGGGAAAATTCTGTAAATTCACCCGCACATATAAAACCCGGGGCCGCGACCCCGGGGACCCTCACACTCCTCCCCACGTCTCATCGGAAGGTGCGCCCCCGCGGCTGATACTCTTATTTAAAAATTGATTTTTATAAGTGATTTTTTTTGTGGGGGTCTAAACCCTTGTCTCAGAACTGTTCTTTTAAAATTTTCCCTTTTTCCCAAATTTTTTTTGGGGGTTTTTGGATCTGAAATCCAGTGTGCGTCCACTGCAGGGGGGCAAAAAATTAACATTCAAATCCAAGTAAAAATCAAACCCATTCCCCCTTTTGTATTCATTTAAAAAACAGCTTTTTTTAACAATACAAATACCATTTTAAATTTTTTGGCTGCTAAATTCTATTGCGCAATTTACATGGGGGGTTTAATTTAAAAGCTTTTGTTTTCCCTGGTTTACGACCCCAAGAAACCGTCTTTTTAAAACGCCAAAATATTTAAATTTTTCCTGTAGCCAAATTTCCCCAAAAAAGGGGTTTAATTCCAACTGTATCTCTTTTTTGGTGTGGCGTAGAAAACCCCGGAAATTGTAAAAACGCACAAAAGTTTATTTATTTTGTCCCGGTTTTAAATTTCTTTGGGGGCAATTTAAAATCCAGGGGTTTTAATTAAGGGGTTTTTTGCTGGTGTGCGAAAAAAAATAAACCGTCTTTTTAAACCCCAAAAAAATTAAAAAAAATTTTTCCCCTTACCAAATTTTCCAAAAGAAAAGGGTTTAATTACAACTGTATCTCTTTTTTGTGGGGCAGAAAAAAACGAAATTTATAACACGCTAAAAAACTACTTTTTTGGGTGCGCCTAAATTTCTTTGGGCAATTACACCAGGGTTAATTTAAAGCTTTGTTTTGTTTGGGGTGGGGCTTGACAAAAAATATAAAAATTTTTTTTCCTTTACCAAACACAAGAAAATTTTAAAGGGGATGTACGCTTCCTTACTTCGGCGGGGCCCCAAAACTTCTCTTAGTTCCCAGCTCTGTAATGCAGGGGCGTTTTTTTTCCCCCCTCGCCACGGAAAGACATAATCCCCCCTTAACTGCGGCCTTAGACTCCCCCCCCCCTCCCCCTGATCCACAAAAATCCCCGTGCCCCCCTTTTCAGTCTTTTTTTTTAAAGACTTTAACAAAAACCACGGGGTTGCTTTAAAATCTAATCAAGCACTAAACCCTTCCTCTCCAGCGGGATATGTATTACAGCTTCTAAAACCGGCCCAGATTTTGCTTTAAAGCAGGAGAAAAGGCCGGGTTCAAAACGTCATTTTTCTAAATTGTACAATCTGCTCGTCTGTTTCTGCGGGTGTGGAAACAAAAAAATCCCAAAGGGCCCCTAACTCTGAGTCAACACCCCGCTCCGTGAATCAAACCCAGGGGCTGTACAAAAATGTAAATAAAGCTCTCAGCTAGTGAATTGAAAAGGAGGAGGATCGGGAAAGTTTAGACCCCCACGGGATAACAGTGTAAATAAAAAACAAAAAAGGGGCCCACTGTGAAAAAAACCCCTTTTTGGGCTAATCCCATCCAATTGCAAAGTTGCTTGTTTTCACTGGGCCCCCTTATTCTGAAGACCCCTTTTTAAAGAAATGATAAAACCCCTTTTAATTTCAACTGTATCTCTTGTTTTGTGGCGTAGACAACAGCAATTGGGAAACGCTACAAAAACTATCTATTTTTTTTTGCGGCTCAATTCTTTGGCGCAATTTCATCCAGGGGTTTAAATTTAAACGTTTTTTTTCTGGGTGGGTGACAAAAAAACCGCTTTTTTTAAAGGCCCCAAAAAAAATATAAAATTTTTCCCCCAGCCTAATTCAGGCCCCAAATTTAATTAAGCCTGTTTTTTGCTTTTTCATTTAGTAAAACACACAGTTTTTTTAAAAACCCCAAAACCCAAAATAAATTTTTTTTTGGGCCCAAATTTTGGAAGCGCAATTTATATCCCGGGGTTAAACCCAAACTTGTTAAATGGGGTTTATTTGGGAGTCAAAAACAGGGTGGGGGATTTCAAATAAAAGATATCATCATCAAACAGTGGGCTGTACATTTTTGAAAAAACAGTAAGTCAGACAAGAGGTGGCAGGGCTGGGAAACCCCGGAGTGGCAGTTGGGACAAACATTTCCCGAACAGGCCCCCGTCGCAGCACAGCAAGGGGGGGCGTCGCACAGGGGGCACTCTGAGGCCACAACTGGGCCCCTGTCATCTAGCGGGCCCGGGTTGTTCAGCCAAACCCAAGGGGGTTTTGATTTTTTGACTAGGTCATCCTCTTTCCCCCCAGATTACATCTGAAAAACCCCAAACCAAGATCGGGGGGAAAACCTCAGACACAAAAACCCCTTTTGGGTTTTTAAAGGCCCGGGAGGGGGTCAGCGGCCCTCCCCCTGTCCTCAACCCCCCTCTGTCCCATCCGGGGTTTCCCCCAACCAAAGGGCTACTAAAATTTTTTCTGGTTCACCGACTATATAGCAAGGGTTAACAATTTGGAGGGGAGTCCCGCACTTTCTTGGCACGAAGAAAAGGGGCCCCAATTCCCCTGCTTCTTGCAGTTTTGGCGGGGAAAGTAAAAAAGGGGTTTGGGGGGGGAGTGGCAGGGGGGTCATGTTGGGGGGAAAAAAGGTCACCTCGGCATACCCAAGGGCCGGTGAGAGGACAGCAGGACAAAAAAAACACAAATAAAAATTTATGTAAACCACCCCCACTTGGGGGCCGGGTGGCAAGGGCTTCCATCAAGTTTAAAAGGGGAAAAGGGCGCATCTTTTCCCCGTCAGGGAGCATGCAGCCTGCAATGGGTTCGGTGGGGCCCCTGAGTCAGCAAAATAAGGGACATGTGAGGTCGGAGCCAAAACGGCCACGGAGTAAAAAAAACCGCTTCGCAGGTCCAAGAAAGTACGCAAAAAGGGGCTTTAGCGGGGGCAGCGGCGGGAAATTAATTTACTCATGCCGGGGGTGTTGGTTTGGGAAAATTTCCCATACTCGGCGGTTTTGGGAGCTTTGCTAAGACAAACCGGGGGAAAACCGAATATGGATATGTAAAAATCTGTGGGGAAAAAAGTGAACGTGGCCCGGTTTGCAATGTTTGGGACCAAAAGGCCCTGGGATCAACCAAATGCACGTCAAACCCCTTTCCGGGGGGCCTTGGGGGGGGGGGGGGGGGGGGGGGGGGAAAACTGGCTCCCGATTGGTGGGCCAACCTGCCCCCCGCACAACAGCAGCAAAAGCGCCCCATTGGGTCCATGCCTTGCCCCAGTAAGGTCCACCACCCTGCAAAAAGGGGGCTGTTTCTCTTTGAAAAATCACTGCCCCGGGCCAGATGCTCCTCTCCTCGCTACCATGCGCCAGCATCGTTTTAGCGAGGGATTTTCAAAGAACAAAAGTAAAAGCGTCCAACCATCCAAAGGGGCAGCAGCTGACCGTGCTCCTTTTCCCAAGGGGTTGTATTTCAGGGTTTCCCCCCCCCCCCATTTTAATAATTTAAGGCTTGTGCCGGGGCCGAGATGGAAAAGGGCCCAACCTAATTTTTTTTTCCAAAAAGGCATACCAGCACCCCCTTAAAAATGTAGAAAAAAAGGGGGGTCCATTTCCCTTTTAGCTTTTCGGGGGGGTTTTTTTTTTTCCCCAAGGGGCAAAGGCAGCCGGAACCGCTGGACTGTAAAATACGGTTAGGGGCCAAATACATGTCCTTTTCGGCCCCTGGTGAATGTGCTTTCCTGCCCCGGCACACCAACCCAAAATTTGACAGGAGACCCCCGTTTCCTCCCCCCACCCTTTTCAAAAAATGGGTGCACCTGCCCCAATGCGCCGCCTCCTCCTCCTCCACCCTTTACCACCAACTCAGCCCCCCCACAATACTTTGCCCATCAAAACCACAATGTAGGGGAAAAGGGCGGTGTACGGCATTCTACACCGGGTTTCGGCGAACCAAAAACCAAAACCCGGGGAGGAACTGTCCCCCCGTCATGCCGCAAAAAATCATGTGGTTTTTTTCCCCCCGCCAACGCAAATTGGAACCATGGTGACGGGCAAGGGGGGAACATGGGGTCCCCCGCTGGGAACCCAGGAGGGATGCTCCTGCGGCCCCGCATGGCGGGACTGGGGTTTAAAACTGGGTTTGAAAAGGTCCCCGAAGTCCCCCCACCGATCTTTAGAACATTCTGAAAAAAGGCCAGGAAAAATGTGCATGCCCTTTAAACCAAATTCTAAAAAGCCAGGGAAAACCCCCCCGAGTTGCAGCGGCAGAACCCGGCCGCCTCCCCCAACACACTCTGATATGGGGGGTTTTTCCAAACCCCCTGGAATTCCAGCCGCCAGTTTTTACCACTGGAAGAAAAAAGGGAAAACCCTTTTAAAGATTTTTTGATATCCAGGGAGACAGAAGTTTCTCCCCTGTTAACTTTTTATGTCACCATGGCAGCTCCCTCGTGAAAACCCTGCCGTTTTTAAAGGGCCCTTCAGGGAAAGGGACTTTTTTTGTCCCGTCGCCAGGACTATGGGGGGAAAAAAGTCATTTTTCCCCTGCCCTCTTGTCCTTGGGGAAAAATGCGAAAAATCGTTTTGGGCAGGGGGCGGAACTGGCGACTACAACTCGTGGCCACAATTCCGGTGGGGACGGGAAAAAAAAAGGGAGGAAAGGGCATTGGGGCAGAACAAAATTTTCTGGGGGAAAAAAGAGGGATTTTTTCCCACCCCCGGTGACAAAGAGGGGGACAAAGGAACAGCTGGAGGAGGTGGGTGGAGATGAGAAAAACAAAGGGAGGATACCCCCCAAGCCCGGGCAGTATACATGGGAAAAGGGGGGCAGGAACCCCTCGGAGTCACGTGCAAAATTTCCCCAGCCCGCTTATTTCCTGGCCCAGTGACAGCCGAATATCAGCATCCGGCAAAAAGGGTGAAATTCTGGCTCTCCCCCTATTGGACCCTCGCTTTTCCCGGGCCCAAAAAGGGGGCCCTTTTTCCCACATTGAAGGGAGGGCAAAATCAAATACTAAAAGGAAATCCTCCGTAATCAGTTTGGGCCCCTGCCTAAGTGCGGCAACGTCCCTCCCCTGACCGGTCCCGCCGGGGGGTTTTCCCCCAGCGCTCACAAAACTTGGGCCGCGGGGCTGGGAGAATTTGGGGGGGAGAAGCAGGTTTCCACTCCTTTAGTATAAACCCAAGTCTGGTTTACTATAGCAACTTCCTTCACCCGCCTACGAGGGGGGCAAAACGCCCGCACACAGGAAACCCGGGCAGTCCCTGAACCAAACCCGGTTTTTGGGCCTAAATTGGGGAACCCGCACTCTGCCACCTTTAGTTAAAGATCCGCTGGACTACTTGGGAGCCAAACGGGTGTTGGCCGCAACTGGCCCCAATTTGCAGTGGAGAACTGTCCTGCCCGGCCCGTAGGGGCATCAAGCGGGTGTTTATGCGGCGGGGCCTCGTTCCCCCCAAAGGAAACCCGCTTTTTTCCCCCGGGGAAAAGTGGAACAATACCTTTTTTCAAATAAAACAGGGCGGGGGGTTTTCCCCCCCCGGGTTTCCACACACCAATTTCCCTTTGGCGTCATCTGGGTTCAAACCCACCTGCCTCAAACCCCTTTTCTGAAGCCGGGCCCCCCCCCGATCCACACGTCTGCTGCCCTTTCTCCATTGCCTACCACAACTTTACCAGGGGCTGGGATTTTCCACCCAAACCCCCAACAAATTCTGTCATTTTTGCCCTCCTATTTACCCCATGCGTGCTGGGTGTTCTGTTGCCATTTACCCTCCACACTGTTCATTGTCCACTGTCTGGGCCCCATCCCGTGCGGGGGCTGCTGCCAATTTTTCCACACTGTGTCATTGTCCACCCGCCTGACCTCATCTGCTGTTTCCATACCTCCCCGCCTCAGTCATTTGCCACTCCCGGGGGCTTTCCCCCTGTTTTTCCCCCCCTCCAAATGTCATTTTTGCCAAATCCTCTACCTCATGCTGCTGCTGTGGTTCTCCCCGCCCCTGCCCACCACACTGTTCCCTTTGCCACTGCCCACCACATGCTTTTCTGCCGCCCCGACCTCCGATCCTTTACATTGGCCATTCTGTGGCCCCCCTTTCCCCCTGTTTTTTCCACCTCCATAATTCATTTGCCCTGCCTGATCTCAGCTGCTGCGTCCTGGGCCACCACACCTTTTGTGAAAAGGGGGCCACTCGTTGGGCCCAATACGTTTTTGGGCCCCCTTTCCCAAAAGGGGATTGTTTCCACTGCCTGTCTCATATGCTGCCGGCCCCTGTTGACCCCACACTGTGGGGAAATTTTGCCAAATCTTTGGGCCCAATACTGTTTTTGCCCCTCCAGAAAATCATTGTGCCACTGCCTGAAAAACATACTGCTGCCGCCGGGACCCCCACACTTTTGGGGATTTGGGCCACCGGGGGCCTAAACGTTTAAAACCGCCTCCAGAATTCATTTGTGCCACTTTTTTAAACCAAACTGCTGCCCCACCTGCCGTTACCTCCACACTGGTGATTTGCAACTCTGTGGCCCAATAAAATTTTTCCGCCCCAAATTTTTTTGTGCCCTGCCTATCTCATACTGCTGCCCCCCGTGACCTCCAAACTGGTTTATTGGCCACTCTGGGCCTAATATTTTTGGGGCCGCCCCCAGAATTCATTTTGCCCCCGCCTAAAACTCAAGCGCTGCGTCGGAGCTCCACACTGTAAACAAAGGGGCCCCCTCTGTGGCCTAATCTGGGTTTTTGCCGCCTCCAAATTTTTATTGTGCCCCCTGCCTTTTCTCATGCTGCTTTTCCCTCCCAACCCCCAACGGAAACATTGGGGCCCCCGTGGCCTAATACTTTTTTGCCCGCCTCCAAATGGGGGTTTTGCCACTTTTCCTGACCCCCCAACTCTGCCGCCGGTCCCCCGCTCCCCAGTCATTGTGCCACTCTTTTGGGGTTTCCTCGGGGTTTTTTCCACCTCCAAATTTTCATTGTGCCCCCTGCTGACCCCATCTGCTGTGGCTGCCGCCCGTCACCTTTCCACCCCTCGTCACTAATGGTTTCCAAACCGAGGGTCTCAGCCTTTTTTTTTTTCCAGCTTTCCGCTGGCATGACTTTATCGGGTTTCTTCCCGCCTTGGTTTTTTGGGCCCGTTTTTTCCCTCTTAAAAATGGGGCCCCGGAAAATTTTTTATGGGGGCATTCTAAAGCCCGGGGGCCCGTTTATGTGCATTTCATAAATAAAAACAACATTGTATAAAAACCAAACCCAAACCCCTTTTATATTTAAGGGATGGCCCCAACGTTCAACAGCACCCTTTCAGCCCCTTGCAGCCTGGAAATAGCTTTCTTTTTTAAAAAAGCCCATTTCCCTGCCGAAGTAATTTTGGACCCAATTTAATTTTTTCGGGAAAAAAAGGCGAAGTGACCGAATGAAATTTTTTGGGGAAATTCGCCTATCTCTAATCACAATCAATTGATATATGGAGACCAGGCAAGCTGTATACACCTTCTGCTTCTTAACAATATAATTGAAGGTACATTTTAAATAAAATTTTTGGGCGACATTAAGAATTCGAAAAGCTAATTTTTTTTTTTTTTGGGGCCAACAAAATTTCCCAATTTTTGGGGCTTACATAACTTATGCGCCCAAAATTTTTCTCAAAAGGGGTTTTTTTCTTACCTCTATTCCCAACAAAGTTTGGCGGGATTAAGCTTTAATGTTTAAAACGCCAAACTTTTTATGGGGAAAAGGTTTTAATGGGGCCGAACTTTTAGAACGGAAACCCAAAGGCCCCTTTGAAATGGTTTTTACATCTCGTATTTAGTGTATAATGCCCGAAATGTTTTAAAAATGTTTTTTTTTGTGCTTCATAAATGGAAAACTAATGTTTCCCACCCCCCCTTGTTGTTTGGGGGCCCTAACGAAAAATTTGGCGCAATTTCAATGCGCCAAAAATGTTAAAAAAGGCATTAAAAGCTGGAAATAAAAAATGTCTTTAAAAAAAGGGTGTCAGGGGGAATAGAAACTATGGGACTGATCTTGCTTGGTGGACTACAGATCCCAGCAAGACCAGTGCTGTGCTGGCTTTTGCTGTATGTAGAATAAAGGGTGAGAGCAGCAAAAGTAAATTTCCAAATCAATGTAGTAAAAATTTTAAATAATCTGAACCATATCATCAGTGGGTTATTTAATGTAAAATTGGTTTTAGATTCTATGAATTTTAAATACATTTTACAGGAGATATTTTTATATTTTTGGGATATTATATATTTTTATATTTTATATGATAACATTTTTTATTACATTTAAATAATTATATTTTATATAGTTTGATAATTATTAGAAATTACTTTTTATTATTGTACTGATATAAGTTGAGAAATAAGGGACATTTTTTGCCCTAACAGCAAATCTAACCCACTGATGATGTTGTTCAGATTTTTTTAAATTTTTACTACATTAAATGTGAAATGTATTTTTGCTGCTCTCATCCTTTCTACATACGGCAAGAGCCAGCACACCACAGGTCTTGCTGGGACCTGTGGTCCACCAAGCAGGATCAGTCCCATAGTTTCTATTCACTGACATGCTCTTCTAATGACTTTTATTTCCAGCCTATCTATAGCCTTTATACATATTTGGCGCATTACTAATGCGCCAAAGTTTTGTTATGCGCCAAACACACAAGCGAGGCGCGGGAACTTTAGACACCACTTTCATGCATTCAGTGCATTATACACTGAATACGAGATGTAATAATACATTTCAAAGCGCCTTCCTTCATCCGTCTCTCAAAGTTCGTCTCATTACACTCTATGCCCATACAAAGTCCCATACAAAGTTTGGCGCATACATAGAGCTTAATGCGCCAAACTTTGTATGGGTATAGAGTGTAATGAGCCAAACTTTGAGAGAAGTTTGGCGCACTAAGCTCTATGTAAAGCGGCAAAAATCTGGAGTGTCGGCGCCAAGTAAAAAAAAAATACACATTCGAATTCATACATGTCGCCCTTAGTGTAACTGCATACATTATATCTGGTATATATAAACCACAATAGTGCAGCTTCAACAATCACCATCAATGAACAGCTGTAAAATGTATGATTAAATTGAGTATTTACCAACTTTAGATGACCATGATACAGGTGTAGTTCTGCACTCGTGTCATATCTGCAGTGTCCAAATCTGAACCAAATTGAAATTACATGACCATAGGTTAAAACTGAACTGCAGAGCATTGTATCTGTATGAAAGCCATGGTCTTATAAACCAGAACACAGCAGAACATGTCCTGCTTTGTAACTCATTTTTTAAATGGCTCTTAGTGTCTATAACATGGGCTAATGTCTGCAGAATAGGTTATAACTTGTAAATAGTAAGATATGTCACAGGAAGTTTTGTTTAAGAGAAGCCAATAACAACTTCTATATGTCTTATGAGTCCCTTGATGGTACCATTCCTTTCAATGCACAAAACAGGTTGATCATTCACTCAGTCAGTTGTTCCCTACTTAGAAGCCCCTAGAGAATTGCTGTATAACTACTCACTTACTATATACTCAAGGAATGTATATGGAAGGATGGTAAACAAGGTAAGCGGCACACTGTGAAATGCCCTGTCAACAAACTGGGATCACTTTCTTAAGGAGCCACAATTGTGTTGCATTTGATTGACAGTAAACTGTATTGTCTTGCCTTTATTATAGTGAAATCATAATGCTATGTTTATAGTCTGTGAAATGTATAAGTCTGTGCCATGTAATGTGAACACGGTGGGGTTTCTGTTCAATTGACAACAGGTGAGGTTTTCCAGCACGATGCTGCTGTTAATCAGGCAGGAAGGGACTAGCATAGCAAGCCCTGTGGGAAGTTGGTGGCTGGTAGATGCATAGCTGCATGACTATGTTGTGGTTGAGTAGCCACATAAAACTGGTGGGTTTGTATCCTGTCAGATAATTGACTGCTGTTTCATTAGTAGAAGATGGACAGTTGCGAATCTCTGAACTGAATAAAACAGTCATGAGCTGCTGTATTAAGTGATGACAGACTGTACTAAACCTGTAGGAATTGCTGATGGGCCATAAACGGAGCTGTTCTCCCACCCGTTTCCCACTAGGAGTTGGACTTAAAGATGAGCTTACAATCTCTGGAGTAGAGGGGTCTCCTGCTTGCTTTGGTTGCTTTGTTGAAATTCTTCTTTTTACCCCTGTGCAGCCTGAATGACAGCACTGAAAGTTTATCAAAGATTTCAGCATGGTAAAGTGCAAAGTATGGCTTAGGGTTTCATTATTTTACTTGTATAGGTAACTAACTATAGGTCCTTGTAATGCCATATTAAAACCATGAGGACCCAACCATAGGTTTTATTACGGTTACTAAGATTTTCTGCCATATACAAACTTATGAATTATGTTTGGATGACTCAATCACACATTTGTTTTGTACGTAAATTCTGGATTTATATCCTATCCTCAAGCTAATCCCTTGAGGAAATATAACTAGGTACACAAAAACATGTTGGCACAATAAGGCTATGTTCACACGGCTTATTTTGGGACAGATTTCAGCCCATATTTCACGTCGTACTGCGCGAATTATGGGTGAATCCATCCCAGTCATTACGGTAATCCACAGTTCTCATAGAGAACTATGGATTCCGTCTCCTCTCCCCGCTCGCCGTATTTTGCGAGTGACATGTCAATTATCATGGCAGTATACACGCCGTGGATAATAAATGTCTATGAGGCCGGTGAGCTGCCGGCCCTGCCCCCGCTCCGGTGCACACGGCGTAATTGCGGGCGAAATCCGTCCCGCAATTACGCCGTGAATAAGACGTGTAAACATAGCCTAAGGTGGGTTTTTTTTCAGGAATCAGTGTGGATTGGGGCAGTTTCTGGTTGGTGTTGTCCTTATTACAATGGTAGCCCTGTGGCTTGGTGTGTAGGGCTATATAGGCCAAGAAATTGAGATTTTTAACATTTTTGCCTGATACACCTGATACAAGAGGATCCCTCTGTACTACATTGGAACCACCAATAAGTGCAGAAGTCCCCTTGTGGGTTTTAGTTTACCCGTTTCATTTACCAATATGGTGGTTTTCTGATTTTACCTTTTGTAGGAAATATTTGAGAGTATCAGACCTATTTTGTGCTATATGCCATTTGGTATATGGTATATAAATACTGGTGTAGTTAGGAGGAAGTTTTTTCTTCAGTCTTTCTTTGGTATTGATATTGCAGCAAGAGTTAGCAGTATGAGAAACAGGTGATAAACCTACTTGACTGTCAAGTATGAGCAGCTTGGAAACTTTAGTAATAAGAACCAAAGAACTAGAAGTAAGAGTATTAAACAAGAGACTGAGTGCAAAATGAATTTGTTTTCAATTTGTAAATACATTATTTGATCACTTGGAGTAGGAGAAAAGCATTAATAGTTTTTATTAAATATGCAAAAAAATCTGTTGTGAATAAATAATGTTAATTTGATTTGTAATATTTTTGTAAAACCTTAAACACATCACTTTTAAAATATAATTTCCTGTTGAATAAAATAAAATCCACAATGAGGGCCTGAAGGGTCCACATGGGTGGACACAGAAAAGATTACATTTGTATTTTATTTGTTAATATTATAATTTGTGATATAAGCAGCCATAAAACATAAAATGATAATAAAATAAATTACAATGACTCTCTAAAATAAGAAGCAGGAGAACTGTATAATAGATTAGGTTTGCTAGTCACAGTCAAATCTGGTCAAAGCAAAGTCCCTAAAATACCTAATAGGATACAAAAAGTAGAGATGTTTCATCTCTCCAAGACACATAAGAGGTGTTATCTTATTTTTAAATACTTGTCAGTCATTAGGGGAAGAATGAAAATCGTGATTCACAGGCCACGGCCGTTTCTTGCTGGATACACGGCATGTGACCGATCGTATGACTGCAACGCCACTTGAGCACTGTTGGTGATGTCATGAGTGGGTGCACTAAGACCCCCGACAACGCTAGAAAGAGTGGGTTTAAAAAGTTAGTAGTTTTTTTCTCCATTTTCAATCATTCCCTAACAACAGATGAGCTTTTTAAAACACTGAAACACCCTTCTAAATATAGAGGAATGTTTTTACTTTACTTTAATGATATTTCTTTTAGAAGGACACCAAGGCCCTTTAAGCAAATTGGACATCCCTATACCAACTGGGAGAGAACTTGGTACAGAATAATTCACAGCCAAAAACTGTCTACCACAAGCAAGTATGAATAGATCTACAATATCACTGCAGCACGTTTATGAGTGTCATAACAGTAAGCCAGTGTGGAAACATTACCACAACTGTTATTTGTTTCACACCATTATATTTTCATTACATTTTTTCTGCGAGTAAGCTGCCAGTTACTCATCACAGGTAATCCTTTGTAACCTCAGCCGCCTGAGAACATCCACCAAAACATGTCATTAGTGGTTAACCACTTAAGTGTGTTAAAATGTTTCAGCTTGAACTGGAATGGTGTAACTCAAGCATTAAACCCATTGGGCTTGAATCCCAATGTCTACAGTCTAAAATACTAAATGTGAAACGGAAAAAAAATATTTCTCCCTTTCATGAAACATAGGGCCTCATGTATAAAAACTGTATGGGTCTAAAAAATTAAAGGGGAGCTCTGATTGGTTGCTATGGGCAACAAAGAAAGTTAGACCCAGACAGTTTTCATAAATGTCCCCAATAATGTTTACCTTATGAGTTTGCTATCATTTTGTCTGATGTTAGAAATAAACATATTCAGAACATTCAAACCGAAAAGAGTTGACTCAGGAAGAAAACCAATGTTCATATGCCAAATTGATGACACAGCAGGGGGGGGGGCGTCCCTCCATGAGCTGGAACAGAGAGCTGCTTATTGAGCTCTATTGTTAATGGGGTTGTGTCTGACGAGACAATTTCTTTAAACTAGGACCAGACTAGCCCACTAGAAGCTGATGAATCCGTTGGTGGACCCCGTGCTCTGGCCCATGTTTTTAACTGTATGCGCATTCTTGGGACACTATTATGGTTGAAAAATAGGGTGAGACAGGGAATCATCAACTCTCTACCCCACTGTTCACTTCCGTGATCCAAAGACCAGGCCTTCCACTTACATGAGCCATCATGCCATCTGTGTCATTGCCTCTTTTAAGCCACAGGCCTAAGACAGCCTGCTGTAAGCTAAAAACCTACAAGATGGTGCCTGTTTCACTTACTCGTCTATGCTGCAAGCCATACTGCAGGAATGATAGGCAGGGCAGAGAGCCAATGACACAAGCTGGGGGAGTCATCTGCTTGATAGAAGTATGCAGAGAAGTGAGCTTTATTTTTTATTTTCTATGATCAAAAAGAGGGATCTATTAAGAATGGGGGAACTACCAACCTACTAGGGAACAAGATACCTACCTACCTAATTGGGGACCTATATACATACCTAATGTGAAGCCTTTATACCTACAGAATGGGTAGGATATCCCCATTATTGGGGATATATATGCTTACCTACCTAATGTGTAATCTATGTACCTACCTACTTATCTAAAAAGTAGCCTATATACCTACCTGTGTATCTAAAAGGTGGCCCATATACCTACCAACCTACCTATTGAGGGACCTATACACCTACTTAATGGGGACCCATACACTTTTCTACCTAATGGGGGCCTGTATACACTGACAAGCAAAATGGTAACAATGTTTTGAACTTTTGACTTTCAGGCTCCATATCTCACCATCCACTACAGCTTTGAATAGACAATCATCTTGGCTATCTCATAGATAAATTTGACTTACGACTATTTGGCATATGTTTAGTCATGCAGGCTGTTGTCATGTTACTGTTTTTTTTGTATTTTGTAAATCCACCTTTGGCTTTCAACACTGCCTGAATACTTTTGGGCATGTTCTCTATAAGATTAAAGCATGTCTCGTCTGAAATCTGATCCCAGGTCTCTTCTAATGTTCCCAATGTTGGTGTGAACTGGTTGACTTACTTGGGTACAAAAACAGCTTTTTCTTCTATTCTATTCACAATTGTTGAGGTCGGGGGACTGTGGAGGTCAATCCAGCAACTCTACTTCATAGTCATTGAACCATTTCTTCTCCAACCTTGACAACCAACGTTGTCCTGCTGGAACACTATTTCGTCCTATTCATACTCATAGTACTTGAGTATATGAAGTAACTTATCTTGTAGGATACTCACTACTCACATATAGCTCTGCATTGAGACCACCAACGATCGTGATTAAGAATCAAGTGCCTTTGGCTGTGAAACAAGCCCCTATCATCAGGCTTTCGTCACTGAACTTGACAGTTCCTTCAATTACTCGATCCGTTAGCCCCCTTTTCCTTTGATTCTTCCAAACCCATTTGCACCCATCAGAGCCAGTCTATTGACTTTCATTCTATCGCTTCATATCATCCGTTTCCAATTTTTAGCCGTCCACTTTTGTACTTGCAAATATGAGTCGATGCTTCTTATGACGATATTGAACTCAAGGCTTCTTCACCTTTTTCCGGGCCTTCATTCCATACTTTTATAATAGGGGTCACATTGTGCTTGCATGGACATCTGTGATCTCATTATTACACAGCATACAAGCCACCTCCACTACCATGATTGTCACACCAGAACTGACAGACCTTGTGATGAGCGACTTGCAGACTCCAATATTTTGCCTGGACGTCCACCTCTTGGCTTTCGAATGAATGAACAGACTTAATTTTGTATTCTTCCAGCGGTCATGGCTTCACATGATGTAGTTTGGTTATTTTATTGACCGAGAGACCACTAACTATGAACTGGATGATGGTATTTTTTTTTCTTGGAAAAATCCTCTTCATGGTTGCTCCTCGATTCAAACCAGTGACCTTTCATTTGGGAATAAACCTAATGACACACTGAGCTATTAGGAAAAGTGAGAACAGACTGTAATCTAATGGGGGCCTATATATTTACCTACATAACGGGAGAGGAGGTTTATGTATACCTATTCAATGGAGGGGCCAACCTACTTATCTAACTGGAGTCTACCTACCTGAAATGGGGTTTACCCATCTGCCGACTTAATTTGAGAGTTTACCTATATACTGTACTATACTGGGAATTTACCTACTATATGGAGACACAAAAGAAGACTTAACTGGGTGTACAGATGGCTTACCCATAAACTATTATGACTAAGAAATACAAATCATAGTTACCACTGTAACATAGTTAGTTAGATTGGAAAAAAAAATCAAGTCTATTAGCCTATTTTTTCTGCCGTTTTTATCTAGATAAATGAAAAACAAGTGGAAAAATTTCTTTCCAATTTCATCCATGGCAATCAGAATCAATTCCTGGATCAACAACCTTTTTCTAACAATCTAGCACATCACTTGTAAAATTATTATTTTCAAGAAAGGCATTTTAACCCCTTTAAAAATCTTTCAGTTAATTTCACAACATATCGCAAAAAAGAATCATATAATTTCACTACTCTAATTGGGACTCCTTTGTTGTTGGTTAAATCTTTTCTTTAGATGTAATATATGCCAACTCAGTTTAACTACAGGCCTAGGCTTCAAGTCAATAATGAGATGTATTTATTGAGCTTTAAAATATTTAAACATAGTTATCAGGCCATGAGCTTTTTTCCTGAACTGAATGCTTCCAACAATTTTCCTTGTCAGCAGCTGCCTGGCACTGGTTACTACAGTTCAGTTTGGTGTCTTTTTTTCCATATTCATTTTTTCCAATTTCCAATGTTTTCTGATTTAGTAATAGTGAAATTATTTTTTCCGTCCCCTTTGTTAAACTTCTTATTTATTTATGTTAAACTTCATTATCCTCTGCTTCAAAACAAGTCCATTACTTTACACAGTTTAGCATCATTTGTAAAAAACAATGTATATAAATTTAACTCTGTGAGCATTTTACCAGGTCAATAAAAAATATGTTAAATTATCAGGAACTAATAAAGACCCCTGTGATACCCCACTGGACAGTCTTAAACTGCTCCACATTTATCATAGTGTTAATGAATCTGTGCCAGATTCATTAACACTATGATAAATGTGGAGCATTTTAGGACTGTCTAGTAGGGTATTACAGACTAGTTGAAGTTAACATCTTCTATAAGCTGACTTACTTTATGCTACTAGTTGAGCCAATGTTGGTTTATGGCATTGCACACCAAGCCACACCCATTTTGTGAAGTTATGCCCCTTTTACAGAGGTGATTCCTCTGTATCCGGATAAGGCACAGAAGTGTCTAGAAACTGTCTAAAACACATAATAAATGTGTTGTGAAGCATGTATGCCAGTATTTTGCCACAAATTGACAAAATTGCCATAATAAATGTTTCTCTCTGTTTTCTACTAAGAATGGCACTTATTCAGTTATAAGTTATTTACCAACAAATGTCGAATAGTGTTAGATACACCGGAGCAACAAGATAAACAACATCCATTGCCTCTTCCCAAATCTAGCCTAGGACTTTTTTTTTATTATTTTGTCAAGACCAATCATCCTAGCCATAGCTTTCTTTTTCTGGATTTAAGACAGCTCAAGATTCACCAATTTTGCCTCCAACAATCTTCAGTTTAAGACTGATGTATAAAACACCAGTCTTAACAAACTGTCCCAATAAGTAACCCAGTTTTTTTTTTCTAGTATAAACATAAATTAAAACTTTCTAAGAATTATTAAGTTTAAAGTTGTAATCCAAGAGTTAAAAGATTTCATAGCACACTATAAACGGCATTTATATGGTAAAGATATTCCATTATCTTAATGTGTTTCTTTTCTTTCCATTTTGCCTCCTTATTCATCAATAATAAGATCCATTTTTTGCAGCAAAACATCTTGCTTGTAAGAGTCAGTAGTTCTCCAGCATCTCTTTCCTACAAGTCCCAGAATGCATTGCAATCTAGGACTTTCCTCCAGTTATCACTAGTAGACATTGTGCTGATATTAATGTGTACTGCAGCACTCCCCAGCTCTGAACTGCTGTCCTCTGCTCCCATTGCTGTTAGTAAATTCTGCCAGCAGGATCAAAAAAAAACAACCGTTCCCCCTTCCCTGTAATTACTGTAATGTAATTACCTGTATTCACTTGCAAACTAAAGGCTGGAAAGAGTGAATGCAGCCAAATCATTCTCTGCTCGGGCAGGCTCCTACAGGGGAATTTCGACTGACCTGGCACTGGGGTGACAAAACATTCTTTTCGGCCATGTGAGCAATGTACATCACATGGTTTTCACGTGGGGGAGGGGTGACAACGATCTTTGCCTAGTTTTGCACAGTGGAACAGGTAAATAATTTTAATAAGTATGAATTACAAAGTTTAATATATAACAAATAAAAAGATTGTTCTGGAGTACCCCCTTTAAAGTAAAGATAAGAGAGTCGATCATCAAAGTAGTGGAACCTATTTTAACTATTTATAAGCATCACTTAATGTGATGTCCTTTGACTTGCAGTCCATGCACTATGATGTCCATATAACCAAGACATGACTTTAACCAACTGAGGTTCTTTACTGACTACAGAAAAAATATGTAAACTGAATGTGTCAAGTGTAAAAGCTCAAAGTAAAATATAGCTTTTGCCATTTTAGCCAAGAAAACATCTCTTACATTTTTGAGTACTTAAAAAGCAGGTATAACCGGCTTTGTGGTGATGAAAAAGTGTCAGTGGATAAGTATTAGTTTCATTAGTGTCATTGCTTTGCAAAGCTCTACAAGAAAAGTGGCTGCCTGCCTAGGAGATCAAGTGGTCTTACAAATCATGAATATATTGTTGCAATGAACCGTAGATCAGCTTTTATTTCCCAGAATGTTGGCTCTGCTGGACCGTTGTTTCAGAAGGAACACAGCAGATGGTGAGATGACCTTACCTCTGGCCCACAACCCCCATTTTTTTAACCACCAACTTCCCCATATTGCCACTGTAGGAAACAGATAGCAAAAAAGGATTTGTGACATGTTAATGGTTAACAGCGGCAATGTCAAATCCAGTAAAGAAACATGTGTACAGCTGTTCCTGCCTGACATCATAAACCAAGTGACTGTCACACTGGACAGTTGCGGTATTGAACAATATTCCATTCTACTGTTTATATCGCAAACAACGAGTTTAACAACTACATCTGTTTTTAACTGCAAACATGGCGCTGAAAAAAATTTTTATCGCAATACATCTACCCACATGATAGACCGTTTTTTCACACTTAAAAGAAAGCTCTGAAAAATCTCTATATACTTAGAAATAAAGGTTGTCTCGCTATAACATAACTGCAGATTCATTGGCTTGGACAAAATGCAGGGTTATAATCACTTGTAAAATACTAATGAAACATAACATTCTCAATGTATGTTCACATATACCAACTCTGTTTATTGTCTTTGTATCATTTAAAAAAAAACAGAGTGTTGCAAACAAAAAAGATCAGGCTGATTTCCAAAAGGGCAACCGTATTTTTGGGGCCCCAACCATCAAATATAGGACACAGTATAGCTATCACACAACTTACAAACATTAAATTCTAACAGCCTTGGATTACGTACATAAAACCTGTATCAAATACAGCAGCACTGCCTCCCCAAAACTCCCCAAACATAAAAACAAATACACTTTTAGAATATTCAAAAAAATCATATTCACAACTATAAAATAGTATACTATAAACCAAGAAAAAACCCATACACATGGAAAATCAACACCAACAAATAACAAAAAAAAAAACCAGTAAATCACATCTATCCCATATAGAGCACAATCAGTAATACAGCAGCAATGTTTTACTGATACTCTGCAGAGCATAATTACGCTGTAAACCTTATATACTGCAAGTGAATTCAAAAACAATTAAATCAAGGCCGCAGAAAAGGGTTCTCGATGCATGGGTTTACATTCCCTTTTTCTTCCAAAGTCTTTGGCCAAAACTTCCCCTATACTTTTCTTGGGCCACAACTTTTCCTCAAGTTTTGCTGCCACCCCAAAGTTAAATGGCCTCTCTTAAAGCAACATATGAAACAAGTAAATATTTACAGCCACGTGTATGAAACTGTTTAGGTCTAAAACTCACTCTTTTGCCCATAGTAACCGAGTGAGTTTTAGACCTAAACAGGTTCATACATCTGGCCCTTAGTGTTTCTACAGCAAAAGTTTCTTCCTTGGGCCCCCACCACAGTAATGGTTTCTTAGTTTCTTCCATAGTAAAAGTAGTGCCCCTACACACTGTAAAAGTGTGTACCAACTTAGTTGTGTCTCACAATGTTTGTGCCCACCAGTTAGTAAGTAATGATGCCCCCTTAGTGCCACCAGTAATGGTGCTTTTTAGGTCTCTTTCTCAGCATCGTTGCCCACCTCAGTATTTGCGCCACCTTATTGCCTCCACTAAGTAATAATGCTCTATAGACCCTGGAATGGGATCTCTAAGGGTATGTTCACACGGCGTAATTGCGGAGTGTACAGTACGCGCCGCAATTATACCGGGCGTTTGAAAGTCTCCCGCGGCGTGGGGGAGGCCATAGCTGTAATAATGGGGTGCATTTCCCCACATATTAATCGCAGTATGCCACAAAATACGCGGCGAAATGCGCCCCAAAATAAGCCGTGCGAACATACCCTAAGGAGGCACAGGTATCCTATAAAGTCTTTAGTTTGTGAGAATGATTAGTAGATCAAGGAGCTGATAGCTTTCATTCTGTCATAGTATTTAACACGATACAGTTGAAAGTAGTGTGATGCACAAATACCCAAGCTACTAGACCTAAAAACCCCTATGATACGTTTACACGGTAAAGACCAAATATCAGTCGTAAATCCCTACTGGTATTTGGTCTTTTTTTGGCACGCAGGTGGGCCGCTTTTCCCTGCGGTTTGTGGATTCAAGCCCTCTTCCTACGCACCCACATGTTCATGTTCGGCCCGAAAACCAGGCAGAAGAATGAACATGTTCTAAGTTTTTTGTACCGCCGGCGGTGTAAAAGACCATCCAGCAGAAAATTTGTGCAGTGGGGACTTCTACATGGATTTGCCATTGAAGTCTATGGGGGAACATTGCTTATCGGTTTTCAGTTGGTTTGTAAAACCGCAAACCGTCAGAAAAAACGACAAACGACCTGTGCCGTGGGGACAAGCCTCTAGATGCCTAGAGCTAATGACTGTTTCATACTTAATCATGAAACATTTTAATGTACTCAAAGGGGTTTTCTCCCCATGCTGAGTCACATGCTCAGGCTCACACTGCCTCTCAGGCTGTTGATGGTTCTATAGCAGTGATTAGCATACTTAACAACTCTATAACTAGCTGAAACATTATAAAGACATAAGTGCAGGAGATTTATTCTTTGTACACAAAGTTACAAGTGCTACAAGAAGTGAAAACAAATGAAGATATATAAACAAAAACTAATCTTGTTACAGATAAAGAGTCTGCTCTGGAGTGACTTTTGACCATGGTGACATCACTCCCTGCACTCTGTCTAATCAGGAAGGGATATATGGATGGTACAGATACTTGTGTATAAAATCTTTCTTATCCCCTGACCAAGGCAATATCAAAAGACCCATGTTCCCTACAAAGATAATCTTTGTTTTGAGAAAAACTCTTTAATGTTTCTTCAAGTATGTATATAAACCATAAATAATCAGTAATAAGGTTACTACACGTTTTAATATTAAGAACACACAACTTGGCATGCCACCCTGCTCATTTTCAGGTGTTCATCACCTAATCTTTTGTGTTTATATAAATTCCATGTCTTCACTTCAAAGACTACATATTTATTATCTGTAGAAGGTGCGACTTGGCAGTAAAAAAGCTGTTACCTGTGTTTCACTTCAAAGCAATTTCAAACTTTGCATTTTTAATTATTAATTTTAATATAAAAAATCATTGTTTTCAGGAAAGTTTTATTTGCCGATCTTGTTTCATTTAGAAAAGACATTCTCACCTATCTGTGATCTGCCAATGACACATCTGCTGACCTTCTTGGAATCTTTTACTGTAGATTTTAAAGTTGGTTTTCCAGAAAGTCAGTTTTCTGGACATTTATCTTACATAGGAAACTGAATAAAGGTAACTAGTCACGTTTAACATGCAGTACAATCTGCTAGCATGTGACAGAGGTGGAGAAACTGAGCAGATTAATGATTTCTTCAAACTTATGGAAAAAGGACCTTAAGCTTTAGATACCTGTTAGATGCATGCTCATTCAGCTACCAGCTAGCTAATCCTTACAACTTAACCATAAACATCCATGCAGCCAAGAATGTATGTTTTTTTCAATTGGAAGAGGCAAGTAAGTTTTTGGCAACAAATGAGGAATAAAGGACTGTACAGAAATCCAAAATGCCTCTGACATCTAAAATAAGGAGAAAGATGAGACACCCTGACACACATTAGATAATCAGATGATATTGCAGATTTCACTAACATTTATCTAAACTTTATGGCCCTGGACTCCTAAACCCAAAGAGAACATGTAATTAAAGGGAATGTTTGATTCATGCATTGTTTTTTACTTAAGTTCATTATGGCAAAAACAATCTTTATACACTTTATTAAATGTATACGTGTTTTACATTATGTGATTTTTCATTATTTACAGTATCATGTTTTTGGCCATTTGGAACATCATCTCTTACTGCTACACAGACTATAAAAGCACAGGCCTGCTGAGTGACTAGCATCCATTCCCAGTATATAATTATCTGCAGGCTGTCACTTTCATACTGTAGCTGCCAACTGGCCTCCCTGAACATAGGGAGACATGTATGAAACTAGGCAGATCGAAGTGCATTTTTGCATCTATTTTTCAGTTTCAAATACGCCTGAATGTATGAAAGTAGTTTTTGTGCGTTCATTGCACCTTGCCTGTGTGTTTGGGGCATTATGAAACTTAGGCGCATAAGTAATTCGCCAAATACATATAAAGGCTATAGATAGGCTGGAAATAAAAGTAAAGTCATTACAGTCCCCGACAGAAGTTCTGTCGCTTATCCATGTTGTGGAAACCAAAGCTTATAACTAGAGATGGGCGAATTGATTCTAACGAAGTGGAATTCATTTAGATTTAGGAAAAACTTGGGTTCTGAACGAAGTCGAAGTTTGGGGTATTCGGGTGAACGAGCGTGCTTTTGATTGATAAAAGGCTGCGAGCACATGGCGTTACATGGGGCAAAGAACTCTGGGGGAAAAGAAGGGCATAGCCTGCATGACATGTGCAGAGATGAAGCCAATCGGGAAACCGGGGGGATTCTGTGACGTCACCGCCACTATAATAAGTCCGGGCGCGACGCGGGAGCTCACACCTCTTTCACTGTACTAAATAGGGAAGGTGCTGCGCGGCATGTATGCTCTTACTGAAGAACTGATTTTTTCAGCGATTTTTTGGGGGGTGCTCAGCTTGTATCGAGACTGCTTCTCTTAACGTTCTATTTCTGATTTTTTGGGTATTGGATCTGAAGTCCAGTGTGCGTCCACTGCTGCTGCATATACATTTTAATGCTATTCTGCTCACAGCACATTGAATATCCAAGGGTGATCTAAGCCTTTTTCCTGTTGTATTCATTTAAAGAAACAGGGGTTTTTACAATACAAATACCACTTCATTTTTGGTGGCTCAATTTTTTTGCGCAAAATTTTCATCCAGGGTTTAATTAAGCGTTGTTCTGCTGTTGTGACTCCAAAAAAACATCTTTTTCACCGACAAAAAATACAATTTTCCTGTAGCATAATTCATAAGCGAAGGTTAATTACAATTTTTCTCTTGTTGTGTAGCGTAAAAAACACGCCATTGAACACGCTACAAAGCTCGTAGTTTGTGGTTGCTCAATTGTTTGGCGCAATTTACATCCAGGGGTTAATTAAGCGTTGTTTTTCTGCTGTGGTGACTAAAATAAACCGTCTTTTTCACCGCCAAAAAATAAATTTTTTCACAAGCGAAGGTTAATTACAATTTTTTCTCTTGTTGTGTAGCGTAAAAAACAAAGCCATTGTAACACGCTACAAAACTACTAGTTTGTGGTTGCTCAATTTTTGGCGCAATTTACATCCAGGGGTTAATTAAGGTTGTTCTGCAGTTGTCTCATAAAAGAAATTTGTTTTTCACCCCACAAAAAAATTTCTGTGCAAAATTATACCCAAGGGAAAATAAAGCCTTTTTGTGCTTTTATATTCAAAAAAATACCAATTTTTTAAACGGCACATCAAGAAAATTTTTTCCCTCCCCATTTGTGGAGCGCAATTTATACCCAAGGTTCCCCAAGCTCTTAGTGGGGTTTATTTGGAGTCAAATACAGGGTGGATTTTTTCATAACAGATTCTTTTATTAAAAGGTTTGTACATTTTTAAAACAAACGTATTTCAGACAGAGAGGTGACGGCTCTTACCCGCGATGGCAGAGGGACAAAAATTTTCCCGGCCCGGGCGCACACAGCAAGGGGATGTCGCAGCAGGGGCACTCAGTGAGGCCCCAAAATGCCGCTGAAACTAGCGGCCCTGTTTTTTCAGCACCTGGTTCTTGATTGGTTCAGGGCATCCACTTTTCCCCCCAATTGACATTGACAACCCAGCCAAAAAAGGGCGGTGGGAAGTCAGACCCACCCCTTAGTTTGGCATTCCGGGGGGGGTGAGCGGCCCTCACCCGCCTCAACCGCCTCTGTCCCATCCGGTTCCCTCAGCCCGAGACCCACAAATTTGGGCTTGGCTCAGCCCACTATTAGCGAGGGGAAAAAAATTTGAAGAGGGCAGTCAGAGCTATTGGGAGCGAAGGAAAAGGGGGAAATTTGCCCCCGTTCTGCAGAGGCGACAAAGTTAAAAATTTTAAGGGTGGGAGGTCATGTTTTGAGGGGGGAGTCTCGCATACCAAACCGTGATGGGACGCAGTGACGAGAAACCAAAAGAGACCGCACTTGGGACCGGGGGGAGGGAAAGGCCCATCATGTCAGGAGAAGAGGGCCAGCTTGCGCGTCGGAGCGGCGCAGCCAGCAAATGGGGCGTGTGGCCGGGGTCAGCGGGTGAGTCAGCAGGAAACAGCAGTGTGATTTTTGGAGCCAAGCGGCCACGGGGTAAAAAACCCACTTGCAGGTCCAAAAAAGTAGCGGCACAGGGGCTCAGCGAGGCAGCGACGGCAGTAGTCACTCAGGCGTGAGCGTTGGCGGTAAATTCGATACTCGGCGGTGTGGCAGTTCTTTGCTAAGACACCGGAGGAGCCGAATATGGGTTATGTAGAATCGGTAGGCAGAAAGTGAAGCGTGGCCAGGGAGCTAACATTGGCACCACGGCCCTGCGTCAACACATGCAGCGTCACCATCGGTGGCTGGAGAAACGTGGCTCAGATATGGTGGTCATCCTGCTGCCGCAGCACAAGCAGCAGCAGCAAACGCCCAGTGGCATGCCTGCTGTTGCAGTCCTGTCAAGGCTCCACCACCTCTGCAGAAGGGAGATGTTTCTCTTTGTATCATCTCCGGTCCAGATGCTCCTGATCCTCGCTACTCATGGCGCCAGCAGACATAGTCAGTAAGGCGATTGCAAAGAGACAAACCAGTATGCTGTCCAACCATCCTAGGTGCAGAAGCTGACTGTACTACTGTCCAAGTGTTGGTAGCTGCAGTCCCTCATTTCCAAAATGGTGGACTCTGACCTCTTCAGAGAATAATGGCTTGTTGCCGGAAGCTGAGATGGAGAGTTCCAAGCATAATTTCTTTTCCAAAAAGGCAGTATCCAGACCTCATAAATATGTAGAACAGAAGGTGGGCCAGTCCTTGAGCTTATCGGTTTTGTTCCAAAGTGCACGCAGTGGGACGTTGGTGCTAGTAACTATCGGTAGGGCCAGTACATGTCCTTTACGCCCATGGGTGAAATGTGCTGCCGGCCCAGGCACACCAAACAACTTGGACAGGAGACGCCGATTTCTCCCCACGTTGCCAAACTGGTCCTGCGCCAATGTCTGCCTCCTCCTCCTTCCACCACCACCACCATCTCAGCCTCCACAAGTACTGCTCCTCATACCAATTGTAGGGGCCACAGCGGTGTCACGCCAGTTCTACACCTGGTTGCCCGGCTGAACGACAAGTCAAACAGTGGGGGATCTGCTCCGCGTCATGCAGCAAGAAAATCGAATGTGTGGCCCTTCATTCTCCGCGCCAACTGCAAATCTCGGAATGTACCATGGTGACGGACAAGGGAGGAACGTGGTGTCCACACTGCACCGAGGTGGGATGGACCATGGCCCTGCATGGCGCAACGTGTTCAATCTGGTTGTGAAAAGGTTCCTGAAGTCTTCCACCGATCTTTAGAAAGGATTCTGAAATGGCCAGGAACTGTGCATGCACGTCATCCATTCCTACAAAGCCAGGAACACCCTCCGCGAGTTGCTGCGGCTGAACGGCCTCACCCAACACACTCTGTTGGGCGATGTTTCCACCCGTTGGAATTCTAGCCTCGCAATGGTTGGACGACTGTATGAAGAGAGACAAGGCCATTAACGATTTTTTGCGACTGATCCAGGCGGACAGGAGTACTCCCTGTGTAACTTTGATGTTAGCCAGTGGCAGCTCATGCGTGGACACCTGCCGTTTGTTGTGGCCATTAGAGGAGGCCCACGTTATTTGTCAGTCGCCCAGGACCTACGGGATGAATAACGTCATTCCACTGATCTTCATGTCCTGGACAGATGCTGAAAAATCTGTCTGGCAGGTGCTGGAGTCGTAGGGACTAATCTCGTGGCCACATGGAGTCTGGTGGGGACTGAAATGGAGGTAGGAGGAGGAGGAGGACATGTGCAGGAAGGACATTGTCTGGTGAAATGAGTGGATTTTACCAGGTGACAGAGAGGAGATGCAGGAGCAGCTGGTGGAGGTTAGATGGAAATGAGGAAGACGAGGCAGATGACCCGGCAAGCACCGTGGCAGTGTACAGTGGAGATGGAGGCATGGGAGGCCCTCGGAGTCACTTGTGCAGATGGCCCGCAGCCTTGCTGATTTGCTGGCTAGTGACAGCCGAATAGTCAGCATCGGCAGAGGATGACTTCTGGTCTTCCACACTATTGGACCCTCGCTTACCGGTCCAAATGGGAGTCTTTTTCCAGCTAATGAGAGGGAGGACAAACTCAAATACTATAGGGAATATCCTCCGGTAGTCAGTTGGCCGCTGCTTATGTGCGGCATTGTCCCTCCTCTGACAGGTCTGACCGGGGGGTTCCTCAGCGCTACACGTACTACTGCGCGGGCTGCTGGGGGAAGGTGGGGGGGGGGGTCAGAGCAGTACAGCTCATCACGCAGCAAACTAAGTCTGGAGTCCACTGTTGATACAGCTTCCATTCACCGCCTAGTGAGGAGGGGGCAGTCGCCAGCATGCAGCAGCAGCAGCAGCAGGACCTGGAGCAAGATCCTGAACTCCAACAGGTTGGTGGCCTACTTGGACAGCACTTGCCACCCCAGTTAGAAGATCCGCTGGAGGTACTGGGACGCCAAATCGGGATGTGTCGGCCGCAACTTGCGAGTTTGCAGTGGAGAGTGTCCTGCCCGGCCAGTCAGTGTGGCATCAGAGAGGGTGTTCAAGTGTGGCGGGGCCATCGTTACCCAAGGAGAACCCGCTTGTCCACGGGAAATGTGGAACGACTGACCTTGTGTTCAAGTGAATCAGGTGTGGATCGCCGGATTTCCACACACCAATGCCTAGAATCAGACTACATCAGCCATGACGCCTCACCCAAAACTGTGAGAATGAGTCTGGTTCAAACTACACTGCTTAAGCCACTATTCCTTAATTTTTTGTGATGCCGCCACCCGCCTAATGCCACACATCTGCTGCCAGTTCTTCATCTGCCAACCAAACATCTTTACCAGGGTACTGGTATTGCCATCCCCACTCACACTCTGTCATTGTGCCACTGTCTGACCTCATGCTGCTGCTGTGGCTGCTGCCGGACTCCCACACTTGTGTCATTGTGCCACTCTCTGCCTTCATGCTGTGCTCCTGCCGCCGTCACTCCATCTCCGTCATTGTGCCACTCAGTGGCCTACTCCAGTTTTTGCACTCAGAATGTGATTGTGCCACTGTCGACCTCATGCTGCTTGCTGTGGCTGCTGCCGTGACCTAGAACTGTGTCATTATGCCACTTGTGTGGCCTATTCCTGTTTTTGCCACCTCCGAATGTCATTGTGCCACTGTCTGACCTCATGCTGCTGCTTGCGTCACCATCACTCTCTGTCATTTCACTCTGTGGCTACTCCTGTTTGCCACCTTCCATGAATGTCTTTGTGCCACTGTCTTACCTATGTGGCTGTGCTGCTGCCGTGACCTAGACACTGTGTCATTGTGCCACTTCTCTGGCCTATTCCGTTTTTTGCCACTCAAGATTGTGATTGTGACCACTGTCTGACCTCATTGCTGCTGCCGCCGTCACCTCCACTCTATTTTTTCCCCTTTATGTCATTGTGCCACTCTGTGGCCTTCTCCTGTTTTTGCCACCTCCAGACATGTCATTGTCGCCATGTCTGACCTCATGCTGCTGTGCCGTGCTCCCCTCTCTGTCATGTGCCAATCTGTGGTCTTATTCCTGTTTTTGCCTCCTCCAGATGTGAGTGTGCCACTGTCTGACCTCATGCTGCTTGCCGCCGTCACCTCCACTCTCTGTCATTGTGCCACTCTGTGGCCTAATATATATGGTAAAGAGGGATAGACGGCAACTCTCAATGCCATCAATCTCGAGTAGCAGTTTACAAATAGATGCAATTTTTCCTGAGTAAACTATCAAAATATAACTTTTATGATATTGTATTAAAAATAAACCACAATGGAAACAAGAAACTTGTACTACTAAAATATAGAGAATAGACAGTAGCCAGGGAAACAATATTGACCCTATAAACCTATACACTGAATGCCTTGGTGAAAAAAAGCAAGGACAACGTCCGATAAGGACGACCCGCCAGGAAACTAACTCAACACCCTATACACCCTAGTGATAATACCTAAAGGTGACAAAAGTGATAAATAAATAAACAAACCCGAAGCAGTCTTTTTCAGGATTAATGTGAGTATTCCTCAGGGGTTAAAATACATAGTAACATGGAACGATCACTAACAGGTAGGCACAATATTTTACTTTTGAATCAAGGGAAACTTGTAAGATAAATGCAGCCTAGCCGTCGGTATCAAGACTACACGAGAGTTATTTACATCAGGTTTAAATAAAATCTTATCCTGGTCCATATCTTTATACATGTTATGGAACTTAAAACAACTAATATTCGAAATACTTTGAGGGATATATACTTGGGAGAAGTGTCTCCCTTATACGGTAAAATCCGCATGTGTCTTATTTGTCTACACACTCTTTCATTTTATTGCCACTGTATGACATCATGCTGCTTGCCATGGTCACCTCCACTCTTGTTCATTGTGCCTCTCTGTGGCCTACTACTGTTTTTGCAACCTCCAGAATGTGATTGTGCCACTTTTGACCTCTGTGCTGCTTTTTGCTGCTCCCGTGACCTAGACACTGTGTCATTGTCCCACTCTTGGCCTATTCCTTTTTTTGCCCCCTCCAGAATTCATTGTCCCAAATGTTGAATCTCTTGCCCCTCACCTTCCACACTCTGTTTTGTGCCACTCTGTGGCCCTTTTGTTTTTGCCACCTCCGAAGTTTTGTCCCTGTCTGATCATGCTGCTGCTGTGGTGTGCTGGACTGACACTGTGTCATTGTGCATCTGTGCCTACCCTGTTTTTCCCACCCCCAGAATGTGATTGTGCCTTTTGATCATGCGTGCCCCCCTCACCCCCACTCTCTTCATTGTGCCACTCTGTGGCCTAATACTTTTTGCCCATTTTCCAGAATGTCATTGTGCCACTGTCTGACCTCATGCTGCTGCTGCCGTTCCCTACACACTGTGTCAATAGGCCACTGACTGCCCTCATGCTGCTGCTGTGGCTGCTGCCGTGACCTACACACTGTGTCAATGTGCCACTGTCTGACCTCATGCTGCTGCTGTGGCTGCTGCCGTGACCTACACACTGTGTCATTGTGCCACTCTGTGGCTACTCCTTTTTTTTGCCACCTCTAGAATGTCATTGTGCCACTGTCTGACCTCATGCTGCTGCTGCTGTTGATGCGTCAATCCACACTGTGTCATTGTGCCACTCTTTGGCCTACTCCTGTTTTTGCTACCTCTGAATGTCATTGTGCCACTCTCTGACCTCATGCTGCTGTGGCTCCCCGCCGTCGCCTCCACACTCTGTCACTGATTTTGCCACCTGAGCCTCAGCTTGTTTTTTTTCCAGCTGTCGCTGCGATGACTTTATCAGCCTACATTCCCTCTTCAGTTTTTTGGTCAGTTTTGCCCTCTTAAGTGCCCAGGGAATTTTAGAGTGAAGCGATTCTAAGAGCGGCGGCAGTCATGTGCGTGTCATACTAAAAACACAACATTGTATGAAGACCAAACCAAGCTCCCTCTGCATATTTAAACATGGCACAACGTTCTACAGCCCCCTTTGCGGGCTTGTGCAGCCTGGAAATAGCTGTTTTTTTAACATGATTCGTCCCAAAGTAATTCGGACCGAATTTATTTTTGTGAGCGAACTGAATTTTGAGAAATTCGCCCATCTCTACTTATAACCTGACTTAAAATTCATCTATTGGTTTTAGAAATGACTCATATGAAAGCTGAAACCTTCCCAAATGAGGTTTTTTTAAAAAAAAATAAAATTTTTCTTCACTGCTGAAATATTGATCATTTAAGGAACACAGAAAGGTTAGATTTTGGGGAAGACAAAAGTTTTGTGGCCTTGTCATATAATGCACCAATCCTAGTTTTTCAGCCTCACCTGTGCTCACTAATTGATCGGTTAATTAGTGGGTGTGTATAAAAAGAACTCCAGCACCCCAGAACTTCACTTGAACTGCAACTTGACCTTTGACAACATGCCCAAAATCCACCCTGCGCCCAGCCTTGATTATCAAGAGGCTGAAGACCAGATCCACTGCAGAGTTGGCTGGCAACTTTAATGTGTCTCAGCGTCAAGTACAAAGAATTAAAAAAAGATTTAAAGAGACTGGAGATGTTTTTGACAAGTCCAGGTCCTCCCGCAAGACAACTGCTCTGGAGGAACGTTTGTTGGTTCGAAAATCTAAAGCCAGCCCCTCTTCCACTTCAGCACAGCTACAACAGCCTGGTCACTCAAGTCCCTGTGTCAACTAGAACAGTTTGTAGGATTCTGTCTCAAAAATGGCCTCCATGGTCGAATCAGTGCCCAGAAGCCAGCACTTTACAAAAGGCAATTAAAAAAACCATGTGGCATTTGCCATGGCCCACAGCCTGCTAAACGGAGGCATGCTGGAAAAGTGGAAAGAAGGTGGTTTTTCTCAGAGAATCTTAAATTTGAATTACACCACAGCTCCCACAAATACTGCAGGACTGGGGTGTCCGGAAGACCTTTAAAACCTCTCAATTCCTCTAGGCTTTGCTGTCAAAGGTGTTCCGGCTTTTTCCCTAGTTATCCTGTTTGCGTGTTTTTCCTGGCTTCTGACCTCGGCCCGTTTCTTGACTCGTTGTTGCTTCTGATTTGTACTGCGCCCCTGACCGTGTTTGGACCCCGCTTGTTCTGACCATTCGTTTGTCTCAACGTTTCTTGGCTTATCCGTACTCACCGTTGCGACTGGACTGTTTGACATGGTTTTCCTGAGGGCCCTGCACTTAGTAGCGTAGAACTGTCGTCCAGTTGGGGGTCTGCCATCTAGGCAGCACGCCAAGTGGCAGGGACAGTGGGCTGGGTACAGTCAGGCCCACGCACCTCCTCTGACGTGACGTTTGACTGGCCAGACAGTTTTCTGCTCTCCAGCAAACCCTGAACCCCATGACGGCATTGGTAGAGCAAATGAGGGGTCATCCAGTTGGTCCATGATCTCGCACTGAGAGTCCAGCAGCAGGAGACCTCCCAGGGTGCCCCTTAGGCACAGACTCCTCTGGCATCCCTTCCCTCTGTTGTGGAACCCACTATCCAGTTACCCGATAAGTTTTCGGGGGACAGGAGAGCGTTTCAAACGTTCAAGGAAGGATGCCGGTTGTTTTTCGGCTCCGACCACGTACCTCAGGTAATGAAGAACAGAGGGTGGGAATTATCATATCTCTTCTCAAAGGAGCCCCCCAGGCGTGGGCGTTCTCCTTATCCCATGATTCGCCCGAGTATTCTTCTGTGGACCGGTTCTTTGAAATCCCTGGGATTGCTTTTTTTACGACCGGATAGGGGGGGCAGAGGCCGAGACTCAGCTCACCTTGTTGAGACAGGGCAAGAGGACAGTAGAGGAGTATTGTTCTGCTTTCCGGCGTTGGTGTGTTCCATCAGGATGGAATGACCCAGCTAGAGATGGGTGAATTTCCCGAAATTCGGTTTGTTCACTTCACCGAATTTCTCCCGGGAAAAAAAAAAACTTCGTTCCGAATTACTTCGGGATGAATCACGTTTAAAAAAAAAAGCTATTTCCAGGCTGCACAGAGCCTGCAGGGTGCTGTAGAAGTTTTGCCATGCTTAAATATGCAAGGGAGCTTGGTTTGGGTTTTTCATAAATGTTGTGTTTTTGTAGCATCGATGAGCCCCCGCTCTTTGAAGCGCTTCACTCTAAATTCCTGGGCACTTAAGAGGGGAAAAAATGACCAAAAAACGAAAGGGGGAAAGTAG